>JAZHYW010069575.1:0-32773 GCA_037355805.1 Ixodes ricinus
TGACGGATCTTTTTGGTCTAAGGTCGATGCTTCGATTTAATAAAAACAAACTAATTTAATTGTCTGACATCGGGTACAGAATAGTCAACGTCGTTCGGGAGCCATCGCATCTTCCCCTTCTCTTCTCGTCGTAGTGCACAGCTCGTGATCAAGCGGTCGAGGTCGTGGCAGCTCCAACGCTTTGTCGAGTGCTTGCTCCTTTTTCCGGTGTCTTCGCGCGCTCTGAATAGTTCCAACAAATGCATTTCATTCATTATATGACTGAAATTCAAGGTAGTTGCAATTTTTAGAATTCTTATTTATTAGTTTAGCGAAAGTTTATTCAGCCACGGCATTACAAAAGTTACAGGTGTGTTGAATCACCAAGGCGCATGCTGCGAGTGTAGCATATACTGCTAAACCCATGGACGTTTTGTGGATATGCAGTCAAATGTACGAGAACGCGTGCTTGAGAGCCGATTAAAACTGGACACACGCACCCCTCAACCCTTCTGAAATGCGACAGAACGTCGTCCGCGAATATAGGAAGTATTCACTGGACGCCATATTTGTGGGTGCTGTTTAAAGCGCATGCTCAGAACGAGCTCACATCAATAGGCTGCTAAGACCGGCACTCTCGATGGTGCGGAATGCACGTTGCAAAAGAACTGTGGAAGCTTGCCATCAGCACGCGCTCAGAATTCGCGTACACAGCTACGGCCGCCAGTGAATACTCCCTATAGAGGGTATTCACTGGACGCCATATTTGAGGGCGATGTTTAGCTCGCATGCTCAGAACGAACTTAGATTATTACATTAATAGGCTGCTAAAACCGGCAATCTTGAAGGTGCGGAATACACGGTACAAATAACTGCGGAAGCTCGCCGTTAGCACGCGCTCAGCGGTCGCATACACAGCTATGGTCGCGCGGTGACGGCAATAGCTTTGTGCGCGGCGGCTTAGCGCATGCTGATGGCGAGCTTCATAGTTCTTTTGCAACGTGCATTCGGCACCGGTAAGACTGCCGGTCTTAGCTGGCTGTTAATGTGAGCTCGTTCTAAACATGCGATCTGAACATTTCCCTCATATATGGCGTCCAGTGAATACACCCTATAGTGTCTGCAGCACAATGTACGTGCGTTCGTCAGCGCTACACCTGGGCTATTTGCGACGTAAGAGATCGAAAGCGTCGCTGTGGTCGGCCTGCCACGATTGCCCGAATGCGTGACTATGACGTAAGCAAAGGATTTCTCATGGACGGAAATAAGGGTATTATAAAAACTTCAATTTTGACGGTGTTGGGAGTGTTGCTTTGAGGTCGCAATAATTAAAGCTCCACTAAGCTTCCACCAAGCTCGTTACAAACACCGTCGACCATGTTGTTCGCAAGGTAATGACGTCACGAGAGGGGACGCCACCAAAACATCTTGATTGCAAGCGCAGCACTTCACCTGTTCCCCGTGAGTGCACGCATGTGCAGAATGCGCGTGAACGTAGCTTTGGCATGCTTGTGATTGCGCGCAATTACCTGCACGAGCAGAGTCATGACGGCGGCCAGATGCCCAGCTTGCAATCATCTATTAACTTAGTATCTTTTATGCAAATAAGACGAGCGCGCGTCACAGGTGCACCTAGGTCAACGTTACTAAAACAGACAGTTGGGAAACTCGCCGTCGAAACCTGGGGCGTTGGCGTCCACCGAGACCGAGCTAAATGCGACAACAGCGCCACTCTGTATCATTTGTCTGTACTGCGGTCACCTTAAACTTTTAGAAAGCATGTTTTTGCGTTAGAAAAAACGGAAAAGACTCTTTTTGAATGAAATATATTGGAGTTTAGTACAAAATGAAGGGCGCGTGATGTTTTTAAAACATTTAGTTTGCAAGGTTTTGCGGCACAATTAATATTGGTTTTATACAACCATGCCTCAGCGGTGCTTTTAGGTAGCGCGTCCCGACCTAGGTGCATTTTAACTTCGGTAGTAAGACGCGGCGCTGTCCGCTGGGGAGACGGAAGAGGTTACCCCTGTAACCTCTTCCACTCTATCTGTTTCGGCGCCAAAATGGCCGATTACAGCCAAAATAAGTAACGTGCGGTTCCTCGGGTGGCCGCTGCGGGAGAAATGGCGGCGTTGTGTTCGCCATTGGCTCGGTTCGCGTGGACAGATCGGGACAACTTTTTCAAAGCAGTCTCTATGGCAGTTTCCGAATTGAGTGGTTTAGTAACGTTGACCTAGGTTCACAGCATTCTTCTTTTTGGTACTATATGGCAGTCTGGCAAAAAGTATTCGCCTCGAGATTCGATCGCCACGGCTCATATGGTGAAAAGCAGAACGACGCTTTGTTTTACACTTACTTGGAGCAAAACCAATGCTACGCCTGCGAGGCCGAGGCCATGGGAAGCGCCAATGCAGCGCTCGCGCACTGGAATCAACTAGGCAAAAGCTCAAGCTCTGTACCCTTGCCCGAGCTCTGTGCCCTTAGTGTGGATGCTTTGTCTCCACCCGCATTGTGGGCAGATAAAATCACCCCTTGCCTCGGAGAGAACCATGGATAAACAAGAGCACGCTTCCACACAATTTAATCTGGGTCTCGAAGCCAAAAAAATGTCCCCTGGCCGGTTCCATTTTCAGTGTTAGTGCATATCGCGCGTGATTTGCTCGCTTTTCGAAGCTACGAGCATGCGCATACTGGGCTGGGGAGATCGCACGCTGGGCTGAGGACTTGTAAACATTGGAATGGTGTATATTGAATAGGCGACAACCTAGTGCTCCCGCGTGAATTCCGTGAATTCGTAAGATACTAAGTTTTTCTATTAACATGCTTTGATTTTGTTCATTTTTTAGACACTGTACAATAGCATTTATGTGCATGTTTTGACTATGAAGTGCCAATTATGATGCATGCCATTTTCTTCTATGTTGTGTCATTTCCTTATTGAACCCCTCTTAAGACTGGGAAAATAAATACAAAAAAATAAGAGGGGCTCTTCGGAGTCCTGGAAAAATAAATGCAATGCCAAGAGTCCCTCTTCGGACTGTATTTATTTTGAAATAAATAAATATGTCCTTGCGTGTGAAAACACTCGTCGGCATTCAATATTTAGGGGTCCTTATCACCTATTCTAATAATGGTTTAAAACTCTAGCGTCATAGTAATTCAAAGCCCAATGTTCCTTATCGAAATGTGCACGGGCATCCCGCTTCAGACTTCTTTAACGAGTTCCTCATCGACGCAAGACCAAAGGCACACGTACTGAACGACACATGCACATCCTTCAAAAACAACACGAGTCGCCTCGTTTGTTCAATGTCGGTGTTCGCTTACCCTTATTGAAACAAATGCTCTTTTCACTCCAAGTCTTCAATTTTATTTTTCACGTTTAATTTGCTTAATTAACAATATCACGATAGTTGACGACCTTTATTTTCAGACAGATCCTCCATGAGCATGATCAACCTTCCAATGAAAAAATCTTCCGCGCCTTCACACAATAGACTTCGTCCGAAATTCGGAGCGCCCCATTGCGGCGAAATGCCACGCAGTGTACTCTGGGAACTAGTAGGCTATTCAGTTTCTGTTTCGAATGAGCAGCATCAGTTCATGCTATCATGCCGTGACCGAATGCGCATGCTTGCGTTTTCGATTATCTGACTTCCCACGAATGTACAATACTCTCATTGTCGAGCGATATAGAAAAACGACCGGGGAACTTTTCTTGGTTTTCGACATGCCGGATATTGTGCGTGGGTATGCTAACTAAGTAAGATGCGGCATAGACACCTCACCCCACGATTGTATCTTTGAGCTCAATTTCAAGAATCCTGACTAGTGCCGGTGAACTACAGCAAAACGTTGGTCACTTTGAGCCCTACACGTATTAGGTTTGCCAAACATCCGCTTCTTGTTACATCATTTGACCAAAAACAAGCCGCATCCTCACAGGAGTCTTGAAGTTGAGCAAAACGTTGGCGCATGAGCGCAATAAATTCGACCTCATTACTGCACAAAAGTTACTATGAAGTCTTCCCCGTTTCATATTATATCTCCAACTCAAATTTTATGCTGATAGGAGATTCAGTTTTCGCAAACGCTGAGATCGGCTAGCTACGATGAAGGCCCTAACGAGCGCCCCTACTCTTCGCTAGGCCTTTTGGGACGAGTAATTACCGACGCCCAAGATCTGCCTGAACGGTGTGTCTGAAATTATCTTGGCATACTCAGTCAGGAAGAAACATATAGCAAATATTAAGGCCATTTGCAACCGCCAAATGCGCTTTGCAATCCTTTAGTTCATTTGGCGCACTGCATATATATGTATATAGGGGTTCACACCGGTATACGTGCCATCCGGCGAACGGTGCGACATTATTCACGCAAGTGCTCGACTGTTGCATTCTTCAAAACTATTTGGATGTGCGAAAGTGACTATATGATTCCAAGATAACTTAATACGCATACGCTAAATTTAATTCGTAGAGTGCAGGCGGGTGTGGACTTCGTGCAGTCTGCGGGTCAGTACAGATAAGAGATTAGAGGTGTGTTCGATTTTAGCTTTTTAATGGCGTCTCCGAGTTTGCCAAAGGAGGTTATATAAGACTTTTGGAGGGGCGGTCTCCCACACACTCCCATGCGACCGGTTGAAGCCAGTTTTGCCGGTCGGCGGCCATCTGCAGGGCTAAAAACAGGCGGCGCTGGAAGTTGCGCTTGCAGTGCTCTGTTGCTTTTGAGGCTGCGTATTACAAGGAAAACAAAATGTTTTTTTTAAAGGACTCGAAAGCCGCTAAGAAATTTTGGATTGTTTTTTCTCGGATATCTTATTTTAACTTGCCTTACTTTAAGTACTTACTACTTACTTTAAAGTACTTACTTCCTTTAAGTTACCTCCGATATATTACAGAAGCATCATAGGCCGAGTAGAAGGACCAAAAGACGTTTCCTTATTTAATATAGTTGTAAACATGAACGCACGTCTTTCATTTGTTCTTTTTCTAGCCTGTTTATTTATTCGCAGTACTTACAAAAACATAGCGCTCACAATAATGAGCTGAATACAGTGAATTAACTAAATAAATCGAGAGAGCCACGCTCCCCGGCAGGCTGCTGATAGAAGCAAAGTCAGTAAAACAAATTACTACATTTTCCCACAAAACAGTTATCAAACAATCATATGATTCAGTTTAAACTCCTTTTCCTTCAAAGCAACTCGTTAACCAGTTGTATTCAGCCTATTTAATGTTTTCGTAATGAATACATAGCATACCTCTCACGATCGCGAAAATTCGTGCACGTGAACTACCACCAATACGGCACTTAGAGAAATTAGAGAAATATCAAGCTCACGAAAATAAAGTCGTTTATAGTACTTGTTTTGCAGATTCACGGCTGTTATGCGACTTACTAAAATACAAAATAAGCGTTCACAGTTGCTACGATACTCACTGCTTTCCTTAGGTATGCTAGAAATGCAGGAAACATGCAATGCTATGCGGTCAAAGTCTTCTCGTTTGACCGCTTGTGTCAAAGCAGTCATGTTCGAAGTCTACCGAACAATGAACGTCAGTATTCTTAATCTTAGGCGACCAACCATCCTCATGCCGAACAACACGCTCCCACGCAGCACGCAGAGCGTTGTTTTGGGAAACCTACGATGTGCAATGTTAAATGCTCCATTTTGCCGTTCAAATGCACATAATCATCAAGCTTTCTCCCGTAAGCCTGCTCACATGCAGTAATAAGCTATAGCGAGGGGGAAAGATTCGTTGCAACGTGCTTGCTGAATGTACTTCCATATGTAAAGTAGTTCCTGCCGTTTTCACCACTGGTTTTCACGCGATTTACGCAGCCGAAAGCGACGCAAAAAACCATCATTGCCTCCGGGAACGGCTGCAGTTGCTTCACAAAGAGTTGCCTCCAATGAAATGCCGAACATAACATCAGAAACCTCCTTGGTCGTACCACGTCACAGACTGCGTCGATTCGTTTTCTGCCCTGAGTAAGATGGCGAAAGTCGGTGTTTTTGGCATCAGCTACGGGGCGCCGCCTCCACTCCAGAAGTTGTAATATAACCTCCTTGGTTTTACCTCGCGTACTCGGGCGTATTAAGAAAAACAGCAATTGCATAAAGGTATATTTTGTCAATGAACGCACAAAACAAGTAACAGGCTTCCTGACCAGCAACACTAATGTAAAGGTGCGAGCTCGGTGTACGCGCGTACTTATTGGTTGTTACAGCGTGTTGACTCGTACACAAGCAAGATCCCCGAGCTTTGCAGCGTCGAGATTTCCCAGCAATGGCTCGTCCACATTATCTAGAAACACTAACAGAAGGGCTCGAGTATCAAAATACAACAAGCATCTGTCAAGAAATATCTTACGTATGGTTTGGGCTTGCGCCAAAGCTTCGAAGTCTGGCCATTTAGGATATTTTAGAGACCAGAAACGATGCGCTCGGGACCAGGAAACATGAGACAACGACTGATAATAGTCCACGCTCTGTGTATGATCTCTTGTCGACGTGTCGATCAAAACCAAAACCCTGCCACTCTCCTCGTGGCCCACTAATTCCCAGGGTGCAACGCGTGCATTGTTGCATGCAGGGATTTATGGAAGTAGTCTATTGGCGCTACGCAACCTTTCTGCGGTGCTCACACCCGCTTTGTCAAGCAGATGCCGGGAAGTAACCAAGACAACCAATCGAGCGGAACATACAAGGTCAGATCATGAATGACTTTGTGTACTTGCCCTTCATCGCCCAATAACTACAGGACTTGATTTAAAAATGGTAAAAAGACCCGCAACATCAACTAAATAAACTTGTAGGACTTCACTACCTCGTGTTCTTGAAAACCTCAAGGATTCTTTAAGCTGGAGCTGCCGGCGTTTTGAACCTGCTCGTGGACAGTTAGGCCCCATATTTGAACATTATTAACCAAATATAACATTTTAACTTTAGATAGAGCCTTCCGTCGGTGCGAATTAAATCATTTGTGTCTTTGTTTGGTTTGTCTATTTGCCCGAATAATTTAGAAGTTTTCCGTTACTTGTAAGCGTATTACCTAACAGATACCAAACTACATATTGAAAGATTGACAGAATTATGAAGGAAAGACATATATATATATATATATATATATATATATATATATATATATATATATATATATATATATATATATATATATATATATATATATATATATGGGTGATTTCATCTCAACTCAGGCACGGATTTAGGGTCGAATTTTTAATTTTGACGAAAAAAATATATGTTTTGGGGCAATTCCTATAATAAAAGAAGACGCAAACGGCAATTTCGTCGGATTTTTTGTTCTCAAGTTATGGACCGTTGAAGCGGCCAAGGTGGAAACTGACGTTTTTCCAGCTTATCGGAGGTGCCATATTTCACTCCATCCCTTTTCCCTACTTTTTACGCTACATCAATATAACTTTTTGGGAACACTCTAGACATAGGCTTTTTCATGCTAATTAAGCGTCTAGGTCATAACATTCTTAATGATTTTTGTTTTATTTGTCAAACCGCCTCTCTGCGACGATATTTGACGAAGTTCAGCAAGCTGTGCTGTGTGACCTAATCAACATATTTTTATGATCTTTATATCACCGTAAAGCTCCAATTAAGCTCTTTCTTTTGAGTATAATTTCAATATTTTGCGATAAGTATATAATGCGCTACATGTGCCTGAAAAACGAAAATTTCGAAAAACTGGCAAGTTTGGAGTCGATTTTCTAAAAAAACTACACTTTTTATTTCTTTTATTTTTTATTCACAGTTAGTTAATATAGTAGTCTATCAGAAACTACCAACAGAAATTGTAATATATTGTTTGTATGGCCGCTATTAAGACTCGAATCTCGTGCTATGAGCGTTTTGAACGGGACTTCGCACAGGCGCTCTGCTGAGCAGAATTTTGGCCTATGTAAGGTTTTCTATTTATCGTTAGCAGTTACCTCAATATCCAACCATAAACATTAATAAAATTTGGAGTAGTGTACTTAAAAAATTTACTTCGAAGTCCGTATCCACAAGTGCGGGCACAGCGCTTACTTCCTCCCAATACGGGGAATGCAGATCGTTAGAGAATTCCTCTGAGGCCTTTTGCTTTCGGCTTTGAGTTTGAAATACCGAACTTGACATGTAATTGTCATATTTTCTTATGTCAAACAGATATGCAGTGCATATACATATGTACGATTTAGTATCTGACGCTTAGGAAGTACGGTTTATTTTGTGCGCGTACGGACTCTTTCGTAAAATAACAAGCATTTCGTAGCGTGTAAGGCTTCAAACGTGTTAGTCATGTGTTTAGGTTTCATTTCTATTTTCAGTGATTCATGCCGGGTTACTTAGACTTTTTCCTCTTGACTTAAGTTTGTCCGGGAGTCTAGATGTTACGTATCTTCTCCGTCAATACATAGGGCGAAGCTCACACACCTTGCAAATCACGCCAGTGCCAAGTAAATAAATATTGTTAGGATAAATATTGTTGCTTCACTGGCTTTTACGCTCAGATATTGAGGTAAGTACTAACATTAAATAGAAAACCTTACATAGGTCAAAATTCTGCTCAGCTGAGCGTCTATGCGAAGTCCCGTTCAAAACTCTCACAGCACGAGATTCGAGTCCTAATAGCGGCCATACAAACAATATATTACAATTTCTGTTGGTAGGTCCTGACAGATTACTATATTACCTAACTGTAAATAAAAAAATGAAATAAATAAAAGGTGTGTTTTTTTTAGAAAATCGACTTCAAACTTGCAAGTCTTTCTTTAGAAAAACTTGCAAGTTTGAAGTCGATTTTCTAAAAAAAACCACCTTTTATTTCTTTCATTTTTTATTTACAGTCAGGTAATATAGTAGTCTGGCAGAGGACCCTACTATATATATATATATATATATATATATATATATATATATATATATATATATATATATATATATATATATATATATATATATATATATATATATATATATATATATATATATTGTTAGGAGGTGAAGACGACGACGGGGCGGTGGCGACACCGCCATCTCGTGCCAGGCCCCACAGGCCGGCTCGGCCTCCATAAATCGTATGTTTGTTCTATCATCGTGTACTGTCCTGTCCTGTCCTTTCTGCTGCCGACAGCATCACCCTAACAATATATATATATATATATATATATATATATATATATATATATATATATATATATATATATATATATATATATATATATATATATATATAATTAATCTGAAATCGGTCGAAAAAGTCGGCGGCTCTACTGAAGTACTCAAAACCGCGTCAAATTATTCAACCAGATTCCTCCATGCTGCACGTTGTCTACTTAGTATGCTGCCGCGTGAGAGGTAACGCGTCGGGAGCTTCTTATGACTTTCCAAAAGCGATTTTCGGATTTTTCAGGCTGTCAAGTCTACCATTAAACATGGCAGGCTGACTCGAATAATGAAAATTGTCTTAAAAAGTTGTTGAATGGTATCAGACTTCCCTTGCTGCTATCCATCTAGGAGAATGATACAGTCATTTATTTACACTTTTCCAATCTTTAACTGTCACCTATACTTTTGCGCCGGCTCTCTATCAACGGCGGAGTTTTTAACGTAGCAGATTCCTCTTAGCCATTTTGCGGTGGAAATTGCCAGATAGTACTTAATATATACGGGCAACATGGTCGAACGCTTTGTGTTATCAGGATGCGCGCAGTAAGAACATGAAAGTTACGTCTTGACGTACTCTTTAAATGCAAACTCAAACCGGATTACACTGACCATTTGACAGGATGCCTGCCCATTTGATCTACGAATTACCTCAGGTACGCCGTCATTTTACTGATAGTGAAAACACATCGGTCTGTGGCGACTTCAGTTCGATAATCTTATCGTAGCTTCACAGAAAGAAACTCACAACGCATTTAAGTTAGCTTCAAAACATTTTTTTTATTATTTCAATCTTTCCGAAGCACAGCAATACACATGTCAGGAACTACTTTAATGGGTATCGGCATACCGATCAAAGCACCACGCACCACGCAGTGCCCATCTGTTTAATACATCCGCACAACACCTCACGCAATTGCTACTACAGCAGGTTCGGACGGGGTGGTCGGAGGCAGGTGGTGGTCGATGCATAAATCTTCTCCGAGCAGTTTCCTTCCGCGTATATTAACTCTTTTTCGGAACCTGCGGAGCCTCCGTCGTAACACTATCACCATCAGGAACCTTCCAGCAGACTCTAGTTCATTACCTTCCATCGAACTGCATTGAAAGAATTAGGCCCATTGTTAGGGGCACAGACAGCACACAATAGAGGTGACCTCCTATTATATCGTTTTGCATCAGAGGTTGATCATAACGTAACTTAATGGGAAGGAGCCCCGGTTATATTGTGAACTACATGCACACTTAAATTTCCGAGGTTAAGGCTCGTTCACACTTTGCACCGAGTTCGACCGAGAGAGACAAACCGGTTTAGCCTCTTGCGATATCTTAGGACCAGCTCGGCTGCAGTGGAGCTGGTCCTCAGAGATCGCAAGAGGCTTAAACCGGTTTGGTCCCTCTCGGTCGAACTCGGTTGCTAGAGACGTGAACGGACCTTAAAAGGCCGCGTTCACACTCTTGCGACCGGAGTTCGACCGAGAGGAGACCAGACCGGTTTTTAATCCTTTTGCGACTTCTTAGGACCGGATGTGTTGCCGGCGGAGCTGGTCCTAAGAGATCGCAAGAGGCTTAAAACCGGTTTGGTCTCTCTCGGTCGGACTCTGTCGCAAGAGTGTGAACGGGTTTAAGAGTGAAGTGGAAGCTCCTGTCACTACTTTCCCACCTTAGCAGAGCAAACACTGGAGAGGAGGTTGACTCTCTCAGTGCTCGCTATGCCAAAGTGGAGAGAACTCGGAGGAATTTTCACTTCACTCTCAACCTGTCGTCGATTATAGCTTTATATAGCGATTATAGTCCACTATTAGAGGTTGTTTTAGTAGCATACATAGAAAGCATTAAAGGCCCGTTCACACTCTTGCAACCGAGTACGACCGATAGAGGCGAGATCTGTTAAACTCTTAATTTTCTTAAAACGAGGGAACACACTGACATTGTGGCGCCATCTATGCGGTGACCCTGGAACTGCATTTCCGAAGAGCGAAGGTTTTCGGGATTTCCGAGGTCAAATGTGCGTAATACCCATAAGAAAGGCTCGTTTATAACATTGACAAAAGTTTTCGAGCCAAGAAAGAAAGGATAATGCGCGAGAGAAATAAAAAATATGCCGGACCGCCAAGTTTACACTGCTACCCAATAGATGGCGTCAGTGTGTCCTCTGGTTTAAGAAGTTTTAAGGAACCCAGTTTTAAGAGGTCGCAAGAGTGTGAACGGGCCTTCATATTAACGCGGAAGACAATTATGTATGGCTAAGAGTGGTAATATGCGTTTTTAAGGTTTCTGGAACTAATATCTCAGGTCTAATTACGCACGTATTCTTTTCATAATTATTTTAGATATACAAGAATGCGATTGAGACTTTAGAATATACCCTGCTGGCTGCTATACGACGGTGCTCAATTGTTATTTGAAAGGCTCTGCACCGAAAAGCCTAGTTGTCCTCTAATGTGCTTAAATTATACAAAGTGCTTTCTTCTCTTTATTTATTTTTTGTCCGTTGAAGATACAATTTTTATCATCTGCGAGGGCGACATAATGTAGGGGGCTAATTATCATGATAACTCAGGTAATTACCTTCACAATTGTTTTTTTTGCTTTTTTATAGTTAATGAAGATAAACACATGGTTCCGATTACAAATTTGCTGAGCATTATATAAAGCGACTAAATCAGTCAATTTCAGAAAGACCTGAAACGCGTGGGTAGCGCAGTGGTGCACTAGAGTTACCACATCCGCACAACAGGCGCGAGTAGCTCTGGATGAGAAAACGCGCCTGACACGGTCTTTCCGTCTCTTATCAGCTGGCGTTTTGTGTACCGTCAGTTTTGCGCCTGCGCACTAGTAACTTTAGCGCACTATAGTCTTCTTCCTACGCACTTCATATCTTTCTCCAAAATATACTTATCTTCATAGATACGTGTTCGATGACGCTCAGCAAGTTTCTAATGGGAACCATGTTTTATTTTCAGTAATTAAAAATATAATTAACTGATTAGAATTGTATGTCTAACTTAACGTGATGATTAGCCCGCTATATTTATGTCTCCTTGGCCGTATAACTCACCTGCGCAGGCCGCATTAGTGAATACTTCACGGATGCTTAAAAACTAATATGCAAGACTTAAAAAAAGACATCCTGTATGATGACGTTAATTGATCCCTGACAAAATATGCAAGAGTGGCGACCGTATTTCTTGACTAGACTCCATGGAGCGAAAAAACGACGGATTTCGCTTGGCAGCGTTCGCTCTGCGCGTTGTGCAAGAAGAGTGGCTGTTGCGCCACGCTCAAAACGAACGCGCGCCAGGTTATGTTCCGTCGGTCTTCGCCGCATATTCGCCCTAAAGGCTGAACTCCATGGAGCGGATTATGCGGCGAATAACTGACGAACGCCCGCTTCCAACCGCACGCTCGCTTTGCGCGCGGCCTATAACGCCCACTGTGCCGACGCCACGCGCAGAGCAAAAAGCCGCCGGGCGAAATTCGTCGATTATTCGCAGCATATTCGTCCCATGGAGTTCAGCCTTAGGAGGTCAGCCTTAAGGAGGTCAGCCTTTAAGGCTGAACAACATGGCACGAATATGCTGCGAATGACCGGCGAACTCCGCCCGGCAGCGTCCGCTCTTGCCGCGGCGCAAAAAAGCTGTACACCCGCGAGACGCCGCTACCGGGAAGTGGCTGACGCGCGGCGAAGGGAACGGGCCAATCAGGACGTAGTACGCGGTTTGGCTTCCGCCTGGCTCCAATGCACAGTGTTACAGACCCAGCCGCATCTGGACAATCTCTTTCCCAACAAACACTTAAAGGCTTATTAACACTCAAAAGTAAATTATTATAATTTACTTGCTCGTTTCGTCAAATTTGCTTTGCGCATTTTACGAATATGACGTGTTTGAACAAAGCTGTATAAGTGGTTGGTTTCAGTGGATATTCACTTTCCAGTGGCAACATTGACAGCCGCGCTGTTCGCGTCAGCGGCGTTCGCAGCTCGTTCGTCTAAAGTCGGAGTCACACTGCTCATATATTACACAAAAGGCGGTCTGCAAACACGAGTCAGCCGCAATATCCGTGGTTCGAATGCCGCGTGCCAAGTTTCTTCTTTAAACTCATTGCCATGCGGCATTCGAAGCACGGATCTCGTTGTGACTCGCGTTTGAATCTGTATGCAATCTGTCTCTTTTGTAGGATGTATAAGCAGCGTGATCCCGGCTTAATGGAGTTCAGTGGTAAACGAATACGTGACGATGCGTCGTTGTAAATGTTTGCCGCGTGAATTTGACCATGAAAGTTCGCTCCATGGAGTCACCAACTACGCTATGAAACGAAGCGGAAAAATCGCGCCTCCACATGGAAAGCTCGCACATTCGCTGAACGTGCATTTAGGTGGTGAATTTTACCTTCTGAAGGCGTAGTTGTGTTCCTGTAAAAAAATTAGACAAACAACCCTACCAAGGTCAACGGCGGACGTGTTCCCAGACAACCGAATTAGCAAAGAATGTAACCTGTGGCGCCATCTCCCTATAAGTGTAGCGAGCAGGCCACACACTCCGTTGTCTGCTTGCTGCTTCTATCGGAGACGGCGCCACAAGTTACACCTTCGAACACGTCCGTTGATGATTTTGGCAAGTTCGTTGGTCTCACTTTTATTACAGGAATAGAACTATGCCTCGAAAGTGCACATAGAAAAATCCGCACCCTAAATGCATATTCAGCGAAAGATTAAACATCCACACAACCCCAATTATTTTAAGCTTTCTATGGGCACGCGTAAATTTTTCTGGTTCGTTTTGCATCGCGAGAAACACTCTGGCCACCCTATTAATCTTATTGGTGGCATAAAGAAAAGTGCTTCATAATGCTGAAATATCTCTAGGTGGTGTGTGTCAATTCAGCATATTCTTTGTGATGAAATATATTAATACTCATATGAAATAACGTTCAGCAATGTAATAGTAATGTTCAGTGATAACAGTGTTGACATTCAGTCAAAACTGTTATCACTGAACGAAGAAAAACGAAGAAACCTTAAGCCCTATTGAGCACCAAGACATTTCTCATTCATGTGTGGAGCAGAGTGAGGACGGGGAAACGTTAAGTCAAGTCAGGTAAGCTGCACTTTTCCCACGTTAGCATGATAATAGTTTGCTTTGTTTTGAAAAGGGCGTAACCAACTTACCTCAAACATAAGATAGAAACTATGAGGCATTGTAACACTCTGTGGGAACGAAGAAAACAAAATATGAAACAAATTGGCACCTGCTTAATATCTATATAATTAAATATTATTTGCTGATCGTATATATATTGTTTATTATGTTATGCCGCAGGACCAATACGTGTTGAAAGGGATCTTTCCACTCTCTCTATACCAACATATCAGGATTACTCTAGTCAGGCAACCCCTAGATACACTAGCTTCTCTCCGCCAGAGTGTATCCCGCCTCTGTCTTCGCCGATTTTTTTTATTAGAACAACCATCTCAGAGAATATTTGCTATCACCTCCTCGTCGTATTTTTTCACGTCTTGCATGACCATTCTTGTGAACTCCTCAGTCTCTTATCAAATGTCTATATTACCCTTGGCTTCATCGAAATATACAACAGCTTTTATATTGTACATATAAGATTGTAACAAAAAAAGCTTCATTTGAGCTTCCTGGGGATATCAAGGTCATTAAAATATCTTAAATGGGTCATAACGTAAAAACTTAGCTAAACTTTCCTAGCATAGTTTTTTTTTATTTAAAAAATAATATTTTATATGTATTCGGCCTGACTCAGGCGGAAGATCGACTCTCTAAATAATTTAAAACACCAACAACGTTTCGAAGTGCGACTTCATTAACATATATATATATATATATATATATATATATATATATATATATATATATATATATATATATATATATATATATATATATATATATATATATATATATATATATATATATATATATATATATATATATATATACATGGGCGGTTTCATTTGGATTCAGCAGGCAACGAGGTGCAGTCGTATTTTTTATTTTGCTTCAAATTTTATATTACGTGGCGCGTGTTCCAAGAAGAACAATCCTTTTTACTTTAATGTCCTGACATGTTTAGCTTCTGAAAAAAAAAATCTCAAAGGCAGGAAAGAACGGCGAGGTTTTGACGATTGTCGTGTGTGGCGTTTTTGAATCACTCTCAATCTGAGAGTATTCAAAAGAGAGCTTCTACATATTGTTTTTTATTGTAATATATATGCAAGTAGGTAAAACGACATTATAGCTACTACTTATTATTCGTCGCTTCAATCTTTGTAAAAATCCCCAAACATGCCTCCGCGAACAACTGTAACCTAAACTGCGGATTTTTTTTTTAGTCGACTATGTTTAGTGATTGTTTTAAAATAATACCACGTGTGGAACATTTCATTGCCTTCAACATTATGCAAAGTTTGTGTCTTAATCAAGTACGAATACTGAGAAATAAATTATGAAATAGAAAAGGTTTTCACTTTTTGTTCAATTTCAGCACGATTTCAGCAAATCACATTAGCAAAAAAACGATTTATAATTTTTTTCTCTTTTTCTCGATTCGCGTTTTGTTCACACCCTTCTTTTTAGCCAGCATACATTCCGTTAGAGGTATATGCACTAGTTTAAAGTTTTAAGCCTCAAAATATGCTAAAAAAAACAGCAAATGCCGATGGTGGGTTTATGGGTTATATTGACTGATTGTCGTGGATATGGCGTATTTTGAAACACTATCAATCTCAAAGTATTCTAAAATAGAGCTTCTATATTATTTATAGTGCTACATATGGCAAGTAGGTGAAACGACATTATAACTACTATTTACTTATTCGTCGCCTCCAATCTTTGCGTAAAAATCTCCAAACATGCCTCCGCGATCAACTGTGACCTGAACTGCAGATTTTGTTTTGAGTCGACTATGATTAGTATCAACTTTTAAAATAATGCCTCGTGTAGAACCGTTTCATTGCCTTCTACAGTATGCAAATTTGTAGTGTCTTAATCTCATCGTACGAGTGCTGTGAAATAAATTATGAAATAGAGAAGGTTTTCACTTTTGGTCAACGTCAGAACGCTGTGTAAGAAAAACACATTTTTAATTTTGTTTTTGGCGTCGCGTTTTTTTCACACGCTTTATTTTAGCAAGCATACATTCCGTTAGAGGTTCATATACTTGTTTTGAGCTTTAAGCCTCTAAATATGCTAAAAAACAGCAAATGCCGATGGTGGGTTTATGGGTTATGGCTGTATATTTTATTCTTTATTAAGAATCTAGGGACGCTTAATAGATAATCCTATAAACGACATTGATGTCGGTAGAGCGTATAATAACAAGTTTGCAATGTCAAACGTCTCAAAACTACTAAACATCGCAACTGCCACCGCGGGTTTGTCGGCAACTTCCGCCGGTGCCGTGATGGATGGCCTCACACTCAGACGTCTATGGACTGCTGCACATAATTTATACTATGTTAGAAATATCAAAGTATAATATGGTAAAACATTTGAGTCAAATACACTTCCCATTGAAAGCTTAGATTTTTAAATGCGAAATTTTATATTTTTATGCGAAATTCATGTGGATAATAGTACAGAATCATTTCTATTCATTTTTTCAATCTTTATTTTTTTACGTTTTTATTATACTCTGCAAACAACAGCTGGTTTCCTTTTTTTTAATTAGAAATGTTTTTTTTATACAGCGTTCTGAAATTGAACAAAAAGTGAAAACCTTCTCTGTTTCACAATTTATATCTCAGTACTCGTACACGATTAAGGCACAAACTTTGCATAGTCTGGAAGGCAATGAAAGGTTCCACACGTGGTATTATTTTAAAACGCGATACTAAACATAGTCGACTAAACAAAAATCCGCAGTTTAGGTCACAGTTGTTCGCGGAGGCATGTTTGGGGATTTGTACAAAGATTATAGAGACGAATAAGAAATAGTGGTTGGAATGTCATCTTACCTACTTGCATATATATCACACAAAAAAATATAGAAGCTCTCTTTTGAATACTTTGAGATTGAGAGTGATTCAAAACGCCACACACGACAATCGTCAATATAACCCATAACCCCACCATCAGCA
Source organism: Ixodes ricinus (assembly GCA_037355805.1). NCBI lineage: Eukaryota > Metazoa > Arthropoda > Arachnida > Ixodida > Ixodidae > Ixodes > Ixodes ricinus. Next base: position 17,280 of record JAZHYW010069575.1, read on the forward strand.
TTTGCTCTTTTTAGCATATTTAGAAGCTTAAAACTCAAAACTAGTACATATACCGCTAACGGAATGATGCTGGCTAAAAAAAAGAATGTGAAGAGAACGCGACGCGAAAAGAAAAAAGTTAAAGATGTATATACGAGGGGCATTCATAAAGTTCGTATCATTGTCACGAAGGAATAAAGATTGATCAATCAAACTTTAGTAGGAGGTTGAGACTTTTCTCTACATGTTCGCCACCAAGCGTTATCCACTTTTGAAAGCCATGGACCACATGCCGGAGGCCGTTGTTTTAGAACTCCTCATCTTGAGTGTTCAGGAACCGCACCACTTCAGTAATCACTTGGTCGTCGTCCTTGAAATGCATTCCTCTTGTTTGGCCACACTGGAGGCGTCAACGCCGTTTACAAGTTTAACAGCGGTGCAACGATACTTCCACTTCTATGGAAATGCATTCTTCACTCAAATGGATGCACTGCATTACTGGCTCCGACGTGGGACACTTGGATGACTCGCAGCGGCGTTCCACGCTACTAAGACATCATCTGTCACGGTGCAATCTCAGAGGACGAAAGCGATCATTTTCATTCAATCTCTCCTTTTGCATAATTTGATGACGCTAACGTGGGAATCAGCAGTACTGAAATTGACAAAGATTTTTGAATGCTGGTTCATAGATTGGAGCCGAGCACTGCGCACGTCGATTAAGACTCAGACCTTTGCATAATGTGAAGCATTCGGATACACGTGGCATTGTGTCCAATCGCTGCAACGACTGACAATAGCCGAGCCATACAATGCCCCGAACTCAGCGTGTACCTGTTGCTTCGCCGGCAGCGCGTGGTTATGGGCGATTTGGCAGCATAGATTGGAGCGACGAGATCGCATAGATACTAGCTATGATGTCGTTGAGGTTGAACGCTGCTTGCGTATATATCTTCAATATAATTTCTGGAAGACTCTAATGCGTGTGAAATACGAACGCGTGTTGCAGAGGTGATTCACGTCAGGGACCGTTCATCAGTGGTATTTGCTGCAAATACTTTTAGATTGTTGATCTTTCCTCAACCATAGTTCTATAAACATGTCAGGACTTTAAAATAAAAAGGATTGTTCTTAAAACACGCGCTACGAAATATAAAAATTTAAAGCAAAATAAAAAATACGACTGCACCTCGCTGCCTGAATCCAAATGAAACCGCCCACACTCTCTCTCTCTCTCTCTCTCTGTCTCTATCTCTCTCTCTCTCTCTCTCTTTTTATATATATATATATATATATTCTCCTAGTATTTTATTTTGAGAAATGAACTAAACTAACAGTGAGCAGTCAAACATGCCATTTCCGACCGGTCGGAGAAACATTTGTTTTCGCCTCGGCCACTGCAATAGTCAATAACTCGAAAATACAAAAATGCGCTCTTCTATTTCAATAATTTTTGGGGTTAAAATAAAAAAACTCGTTCCCAAACCCGTGCATGAATTGAGATGAAAACACTCATATAAACGATAAGTGTAAAGAGTGATTTTGTTTTTTTAATTAGAGTTTAGGAAAAGGTATTGCGCCTGATTTCGGAACATGCTCCTCCCATCGACGGAGATGAACTACGTTTGTTTCTATCTTTGATTGCTTTTTAATAGAAAAATCGGCCGCCCATCGTTATGATGTATGGACTTCTAGGATGCCCAGAGCCCGCATAGTGAGTTATCGCAATATTTAGGTGATCTCAGAAACCTCCTCAGGGCACCTTTAAGGCCGTGCTACTTCTGAGTTGCGGCAGAGATGTAGCACGTCATTTCGAGCTCGCAAGTGTCTGAAAAGTCAGCCTTCTAAGAGAAAGGAAATAACAATCCTTTCCGGGCGGACAGGTTGCACCGTATGTTATAAACTTATACTCTGGGAGGGACATATATATTAACAAGCGTCGGCGCAATTAATATTAAAAACGCAGAGTGGAGAAAGAATACTTTTAGCTTACTTTAATCTTTAGGCGAAATAAAAGTTGAAAAAATAAAACTGTCGAAAATTGTATCCATGAGCGGGGATTAAACACACAGGCTTCGCCTGTCAAAGGCAATGCCTTAAAATAATTAGAGCATCCCAGCCTTCTATTAATTATTTTCAGACCATCCCCGTCACTGGTTTAAGCGGACTCCATTTTTGACCAGCTCTATGCACGTATTTTGTTTTGAGGTGGCTTCGTAACCCTTGTTCCCCTCAATCTACAACCAGTCCATCCCACGAAGCCATCCATGAAGAAATGTTGAGCATTTAATATCACTTCACTTTGAAACATAAACACAAAAACCCGGATATTCAAAATACCCGCTGTCAAGACCTGTAACTTTAAGGGCCTCTCCATAATAAGATGGGGGTTGTTAGCTTTATACAAAATCTTTGTGGCAGGTACCAGGAGCTCCTCGTGGAAGTGTCCACGAAATTTCAGCTCGCGATTTAAAGAATAAAGCGCATAAAATGCCTCTGTAAATTTCCGTATTGCAACTCACAAGACTAACGAGTCGTGACGTTACATGATCAAGATGCCGTCTTCTTAGAGCTCCCTTCCTCCGCTCTCCTCAGTTGCCTGTTGATCACCTTGTCGATCGCGTCGCGTCGCTCAACGCATCTCGAGTTCATATTAGCAGTAAAAGCGCGTTACAAACAAGGACAAAAAGAGTGGCAGATAGAAGTACACAGCGTTGACTTACAACTAACGTTTCTCTTCTACTTCTTTGTATAACGCAGGACTATGTAAGACTTTGTAAGAAGCAGGAACACCCTGGAGATATGCGCTCATACACTGACTACTTCGCCAAGTAGTACAATTCTTTGGTGGATAAAGAAACAGAAGCGGCAGTGATATACTTGTAATCGAGTCGCGCGATTTTCGCTCACTAAATAATTTTTTTAATGAGAGGGTCGCCGCTCCGCGCCAATACAGTGCATTTCCTGAACTGGAGATCCCAACCACATTCTCGACAGGTAATCTTTAGATGGCCAGAGACAATCTTGTTCCGTGTTGTGTCTCGGGAGAGCGGCTCGATGTTGGTAATGAGGGAAACCGAAAAAGGAGTGACGTCACGATCAGTGGCTGCAGTATCTTGTGACGTCACAGGTTTTGTCGAGTGACGAAACGAAAACGTGTGTATCAAAATCTGAGCATCTCCAATTAATTCGCTGATGAATCATACGTTATTTTGATTTGATAATTTAGCAGCGTAATTGAACGTACGTAGAATTGAGTGAAGCGTGAAGACCTAGGATTGCTATTTTTAGGCTGGAGAGGCCTTTGAGTCAAAAATACGTTGAAAAACCGTGAAAAGACAGAACGCTGTAATTTAGCTTAAAACAAATAAGGTCACTAACTATTAGGCATGTTACAAAACATTATCAATTATAAATTCCGGGCAATCTTGGTTTCCCGTCAGTCACGTGCCCCTTTAATGAACAATATATAAAGTGCATGAAAGGAGTCCCCTTGCGTCAAAGTCTCTCCTCTGGCGATTGTTGTATACTTACAAAGTTGCACATGAACCCAACAAGCTGCGGTATGGTGAAATTGTGCGAGAGTCTAAAACCCTCCCATGTCTTGTTGACCTGCATAAAATGAATGCGAAACAGAAAGACGTAATGTGAGCAGGCTCAGCAGCGTAAGTGTCTGAATATCGAAAAATGAAAATCGTGCTAATGAATTTCGTGTATCATTACAGGCGTGTAAACAATGCAAATTTAAGAGCGCAACTTATGAAGACAAACTCTGAGATTTCTATACGTTGTATTACCTTAACATGAACCAAACCCAAAGTCTAAAAGCGCAGGCGGGTATCATAGACTTCGGCACCGGCCGCACGAGCTTTGATACAGCCAAGTCCTAAACAAACAATTGAACGCTCGCACTTGTAGCCTTTTCGGTTAGTTCATCTCAAAGTGCGACGAAGTTAAAGACCTCATTAAAGAAAGGAAGGGAAACATTTATTTTTACTTCGAAGAATGAACAGTCATCACATGAGCGGGTTTGCAATTAGACTGTTTAGAATATCATTTTGTTTTCAGTGTCTCGACATTGAAAAAACTTTTCTCATTTGTATAGCGACTCATAATACAAACCAAGACGAGAATCAGACTAAATAATTCTCGTTTTGTTTTCAGCCGAAAATAGCATTACAATGCAAAAATAAACAAAATAGCCTGACGGTGCAATCCAGCAACAAATGAAATCTGCGAGAAACAACTCTCTATTAAACAATGACAACTACAAACTTTAAATAAAATAGGTATATAAAAGAAAAGGCTTATGCTGTTACGTTCATATTGACGCTATTTTTATTAGCCGCATGTTTTCGTTCTATACGTAGCAAAACACTGCGCCCAATGGAAGATCTATCGTTGTTGAAGAATATTTTTCAGGATTGTTGTAAGTCGTTGAGTTTCCGCGAAGTGCCACCAGGGTGACCCCCGACATAGTTTTGAAGAATTGAACAACTTGTGAGCACTCCGACATTTGAAAATGTACAAGAAAAAATGTAAAAGCAGAGGATCTTTTTTTTACGTAAAGCTACGCTGTTAGTTTTTTGTTTTTTTGCGCTTGGAAGGGGTTGTTACGTTAGCAAATCGATGTCACGAAAACTTGGTCACGGAAATGACGTCGACAGAGATAACACTGGAGCGCCGACCGATTTTTATCGCCGCGCTCCCTGACGGCGCTCCGTGCCTGCTGCCGAGAACCGCGCAGTGCGCACGCGCGTCCTTTTAATGCGATAGCATTCTTTAGCTCTCCCCCTCCACCCCGGGTTTCTTGTACTCTCTGGCCTCCTTATGCGCAGTAGGCATGCGCTCTATACTATTTCGGCTCACATTCTCACTCCTTCACGTTCGCACCCTGACGACCTTGACGTCGTCCTCGACGTCGTCCTAGAGGTCGTCCTAGAGGTCGTCCTAGAGGTCGTCCTTAAGATCTCCTTAGAGGTCGTTCTAGACGTCGTCCTAGAGATTACCCTAGAGGTCGTCCTAGACGTCGTCTTTGATGTCGTCGCTCGGCGTCATCTTAGACGTCGTCCTTGAGGTTGTCCTAGACGAATGCTATCGCAATTCATAGACAACCAACAGTAGTGGTTTCTGCAGCAATTTCTTATCTGCTGGCTTGCTCGTTTGCTCTGCTTCAACGCGACGCGCTCCTGTCTAATTGAAACGGCGATGGACACCGCTCCGGCAGCCGTGATTCGACGATCTTCGCTCATCGCTCTGGACAGCGGCCGAGCGGACGAGCGGCCGAGATCGCGTCCTCTGTGGCACGGGCAGTTCACTCGACTCTCAAGCGCGACTCGGCGAAGCATTGACCCCCGCCCTTTTTCATTTCTTGTGCCAATCACACGTAGTTCTACGGAAATGTATGCAGCATAGTACGCCTATGCACCGACAAATTTTTGTTATGACTGTGGGACCGAAGACATGTTAGAATGTACCAGTGAAAAGTGAAAATAAATAATTGGTGAAAAACATTGTTCAGTGAATATTTTAAAGTGTAAAATGTCTTCTTTATGTACGCCATTGCCAGACTTCTTTGTTTCTGTAGAAAGGCAATTTACACGTAAAATGTAAAATTCATTAAATTTTCTAAATAAGCAATTATAATGAACAAATTACTTATTAATTGTCGAGGCTTTATGCGTGCGCAACATCTTGTTTTGGCACAAATCAACAACACTTCAGGATAGATGAAAACAATTTCAGTTGTAACTTTTGTAAAAAGAGCTACCACAACTACGTTGAGCAAGTATACTCACGATTGTGTAACTCTTGCTGATCAAGAGTTTGAAGAGTGCAGTTGTAAATGGATTCCAGAGAGCTTCTCGTTTCTATACCATGAACCTGGTATGCAAAAACAAAAAACACTAATTAATCCAATCATGACTGCGTACGTATAGAAAGGAACGGGAATGTGCTTTATTTATTACGTTTATATTTTGACAGTCAAAGCACCAATCTGAGATTCGGGCTGGGCGTCGATTAAAACTTTTGACCCGAATAGTCACCTGTTATTCGATTAATTAATCGATAATCGGTATAGTTCATTTCCATGATATAAATAAATATATATATATATATATATTTATTCTTGTCTTGCCTTTGTTGAATACGTGACAAACGGCGCAATATACAATTTTGATTTCAAATCAACTTCGATGTGTAGTTGATAACAGCTGCATGAGGCAACGAGGTTCGTTGATATTCTCCGGCAAGATTGGCCACCCTTCACATTTAACAACAGTCTGTTGTTCACAATAGTTTCTGCTGCGCTAAAAGAACACTCGAATGGCGTTGAGGTGGCCTGGAGACAGTGTAATCCTCTGAAATTGTCTGGAGTTACAAATCTCACCCCTATAGTGTTCTTTAGGCTCAAAATTAAACCTAAAGTTTGCCCTTCATACAGGTGTACTCATCCACGCTGCGTGGTGAAAGCGTTTAATTTTTCATTTATTTTGCTTCGTCAAAAATTTTACCGATTAACCGGTTAAAAAATTAATCGCGATTAAAGCATTCATCGATTAATCGGTAGGTTAGTCGATCAATTACCCAGCCCTATCTGAGATGTTTGTTATTTGGACAGCAAAGAGATACCGTAGCTAAATTGTACACCTTGTAATGTGTGTTTACACTTTAATGGGACAAAAAGCAAACATATATTGTAGTTTCTCATTTGCTGCATTCATCCACGTTAAAAAATTAAAACTGAAGCGAGGAACAGTTTTAAAATTAAAAAAAATGCCATGTAATTTCTTTCTTTTTACGAGAATGCAGGTAGGGTTTTTAGAAATGTGATTAGGCTAACTTACCGCACAATCCAGAAGCAGTTCTGATAATGACGTTTGTAGAGTTCTTCCTGGGGCAGTTGGCGTTGGTACTTCTTGGGTTCTTCGTTAGAAGAACACTGGCTTCCAAAAACAAAATCCCGAAAAGCGCACAGGTCAGCGCAGTCTTCATGACTGGTAGATTCTTGCTCCTCAACCTCTGAGTTGCTAGTAGTAAAAGACAGATCTCTTCGGCATTATATACACGCATCAGCCTGCGGGCACCAATCGCGCACCTGCCTCGAAATGCGCAGACATGCACGAGGTAAACAATTTTTTTATTATTTTATTTTATATTCCTCGTGAATGCCCGCAGAACTAACTGCCTGATGTTGCACTTGCCACAAAATGTTCGATGTCGACATTTGAATTATAATGATCTCTAACCTTTCTTTCTCGGCACTTGCTGTGTTTTGGCAAGCTGTTTTTTTGTCAAAATTATATTTCTTGCGTTATCGTTCTGCTGGACTGCAGCAGATAATGTTTTGCTTTTATTTTCAAATGAAGCTTCGAAGACTGTTTTTGCTTTGTCCGCCTGGATGAAAATAAATAAATAAACGTTTCTTCCAGGCACATACATATTGCTTGGGAAGAAACATCTCGTGGAAAAGTGAGTGCCACCTGCTAACCGGTGAGGATTAAACAATAGCGTGTAGTAATATTAAACCAGAAAAAGACATGGTTTAAAGAAAAACGAATGTTAATTTATAAATGTGTGGCTATTTTATTTAGTTATATTTATTGAGCTATTGATTCTTGAGTTATTAAATGATGACTCGATAACTAAAATTATTTGAGTATCAAAGGGGTGGTGGAATGTTCTTAAGAAATTCTGAGCTATATGTCCATTTGGAATCCTTGTCCTTTATTACATAACCCACGCTCATTTTTTTTGATCGCCCAGATTCAATTAGCATATTAAACATAATTCAGCTTTTCAGCGAGCTTCCTCCCCGTTCTACAAACACCTCACGATAAGTAACCAATAGGAAATTTTGTTGTCTGCGCAAGATGGTCACGTAAACCGATCTCAATGGCAAGCACAGCCAGAGCGTCAGATATCGCTCCAACAGCGGCGATGATGATGATTAGGGTTCTAGTGGCGCATCGTCAACGGAGGCTGATATTGCGCCAATTCAATGTTTGCTTTAGCTATGCACTAAACAAAACGGTTTAAGATAACAGTATAAAAAATTACAACTGGTGTAAGTTGCCAGTTTTCTTCAGGTAGTCGAGAACACGGTGAAAAGGCGCAAGGGCAGTCACCAAGTAAAAACATTGGATGAAAGGGAAGATAATCTCTAGAAAGTTCAGGGAAGCTAGACCGGCGCAATTGATGAGTGAAATGGGCAATGCCATAATATATGCAACACTGTAAGTCCTTTCCCACAATGGGTACAGAGCTTTACATTTTCGTCACGAAGAAGGTGCAAGTGCGTCAAGCGTGTGTGGCCAATCCTCAGGCGGCAGAGCAAGAACCTCTACACGCCGTTCCTGTGAAACGAGCTCTTCTACAGTGCTCAAAATGGGCTTAATGACATGAAGATTTATTGTCACATTCTCTGTCCCACTCGCAACTGCCATGACATCAAGAGTGATTTCTTCAAATGCGGTTTCAAATCTTGATGGGGTAAGCCACAGGTTGCTATCAATTCTTGAGCAGATGCAGCCAATCTATCGGCTTTCTGATTTCCTGGAATCCCGACATGACTCGGTACCCAGCAAAATTTTATGTCATGTCCGAGTTGGAGGGCTTCATATAATTTACCTGCGTACAAGTAGAGTAAGAATATCTTTGTAGGAGCAGTGAGGACACAGCCAGTAACACGCTTTGAGAATCAACAAGAAAATAGCTTTCCTTATATTGTTTTTAGTATGTGATCAACAGATAGTAAAATGCTATAGAGCTCTGCAGTAAAGATGCTTGCTACACAGTTAAGTTGAAGAGATTTCACAAAGGAGCCAGAATATACTTGCAGAGCCAACAAAAAGGACAAGGATTTCGACCTCATCGGTATAAATTCAGTGAAGTCTCTATATGTCTCCATCAAGGAAGGAACTCTGCTGGAAAACCTGTGGAAAGGTAACCCGCTTACTGTATTTCTGTAAGTGTCCAGTCATAAACGATTGGGACTTCGTCCCAAGGAGCAACTCTGTCCCTGTAATTTAGCACGGCAACATCATAAGTGGAAACATGAAGAGCACTGAAATTTTGAATGCGAAAGTTGAGTGGCCGTACAAGTGCTCGGCTTGTTTTCAAAAAGTCGAGAGAAACGACAGGTATGAACGCTACTGTAAGCTGGGTGTTGTGGATTAGAATAGACACCGTCAGATAAGCATAACGAAGACTCAGGTACTGTCTGCGTTTCTCAAGCGACATCTGATGCTGTCTCGGCATATAAGGTCGAGACAGATGTGCGAAATGCGCTGGAGGCAAGTCTGAGCCCTAAGTGGTGAACTGGATCTAGCATCTTCAAAAGTAGAGGATCATGTAATCATACACGACTGCACCGTAGTCAAGGCGAGACCGAACTAGGGAGCCTGCACAATCGAGACGTGGCATCGCCTGTCCGATCCCCCATGAGAATGTGGGACAACATCTTGAGAACATTTGAAGAACTTATGTGTTCTTCAAATGTGCAACATTTGAAGGAGTTGAAACAAATGCTTATAAGCATTTGCGCTTCAACCCCTTCAAATGTGGCACAAAAGTGAGCTTCCTGTCAAAAGATTACACCGATAAATTTGTGTTCCTGCTGAACAGATATGTCTATGTTATTGTAGATGCAAAGTGGGTTCAAAGACAACTCGGCGCAAATGAAAGGGAACGCCAACTGCTGTTTTCTTCCGGGAGAAAACTTGAAACCGCTGTTGATCCGCCCATTTGCTCATCCTGTTGATAGTGAGTGGTAGTGGGCGTTCACAACTGGAGAGGGTTACATGAAGAGAAGGAGATCTGCACGTCGTCTACATAAAGAGAATCAGATACCGATGGCTGGTATTAGACCTTGCGAGAGACTGTTGATTTTAACAGCAAAAAGGGCAACGCTTAAGACTCCCCTTGAGGGACCCCATTTTCCTGGCCAAAAGACATCTGGACAGTGTGCCACCTAAGCGGACCTGAAAAGTTCGTTCAGTTAGAAGGTTCTGTATGCGTTGAAGCAATCGGCCGCGCATACCGCAGCTGTACAGATCTCGAAGGATTCCATACCTCCATGTGGTATCATATGCATTTTGCAGATCAAAAAATACCGAAACGCAGTGTGTTGGTGCACGAGTGCCTCCACGAATAAGGGTTTCTAAACCGAACCAAGTGATTCAGTGGTTGATCGTCCCTCTCGAAATCCGCGCACTGCGTTAACATCAAAAGTTCTCAGCCTCCAAAAACAAAGAAGACGTCGATTGATGAGCCTTTCATATGTCTTCCCAAGCAACTCAGTCAGATCGATGGGGCGGTAGCTTATGAGGGGATGGAGGGATCTTTGCCATATTTCAAGAGAGTGTATAACATGAGCACATTTCCAGCCAATGAGGGAATGCAGCTGCTTTCCTATAGTGATTAAAAGACGTCAGCAAATGGCAAAGTGATTCAGTAGGACAGGTGTCTAAGCATTTCTATAATGAATTTTGTCTGGGCCTGTGCAGCCTGTTCTTTGTAGCAAGTGCCAACTTTGAGCTCCACATAGGTGGAAACGGTTTGTTGTATGAATCTAGTGGCAGACCTAACATGGAGCTTGAATCTTCGCCTGATAAGCCTGAACGCCTGAAATGCTCGCTCTGAAAATATTTGCTTGATCCTTGAGCGATACAGAGGGATGAGGATAAAAGAGGAGCTCGAAAAGATTGTTAATTCCTCGAACGCTTCCGCAGGCGGTGCCATACTTCTTTCAGACCAGGTGCCAAAGCCTTTGAAAGAATACGCCGCAAGACAGGGGACCGAGTAAGGGAGACAACACGAAGCGCTACTTTTCAACTGAAAGGCTCGTTCACACTCTTGCGACCGGAGACACGACCGAGGAAAAAGACGAGATCTGTTAAAACTTCTTAAAATTTCTTAGGACGACGGAACACGCTGGCACTCTGGCACCATCTATGCGGTGACCCCGGAGCTGCACGTTTCACAAGAGCGAGGGTTTTGCGGAGATTACCGAGGTCAAAAGTGCGTATTACCTATGACAGAAGGCTCAGCAATGGCAGGTTATGCGAACGCTTGACAACAGCTTTCAAGCCTAAGGCAGAAAGGATAGTACAATGCGTGAGAGATAGCGTAATAACGTTGACCGGCCAAGTTTTACACTTCTTACTAATAGATGGCACCAGTCTGTCCTCTTGTTGTAAGAGATATCAGAGGAGTTCTAAGGGACCCAATTTTAAGAGGTCACTAGAGTATGAACGGGAACCTTGAATGACTTATCGAAACCGCACACTATTTACACGACCCAATTGGACTTATCAAGCAAGAATTCAAATTCCCTGTCTGTCAGATTGAGTGATGGGGCACTTGTGCATCTGTAATCCCACTGCAATCCTAATGTTAAATGGCTCGTCGCATCTCGAGATTTTGGGGCTTCTTAACCTCCTTCTCCCAGAATTGTTTTTTCTTTCTTTTTTTCAATACCGGGGCGCAAGGGGCATCTCGTCGCAGTGAATTGCTAGCGTCACCCGAGGGAGAATTCCTTACTGATAGCGCGTGCTCTTGTCCCTGTCTTCTTAACGCATCTACCCGTTTGGCCCGCGCACTGCCTTTTCCAAAAGTGCGCTGTCGTTGGAATTTCCAGACATTAACGGCCGTTGATGCGCATTCCAGGAATTTGCTAAAGCGTTTCTTTCTGCAACATCGTCATCTCGCGCTCAATGCGAATAGCATTCTTTGGATACTTCACGCACTTTTCGTCTATGTATCTATCTATCTATCTATCTGGCTATCTAACCTCTTACGCCGCGGGTCGATAAATAAATAAAAAAGACCGGCGCCGGCTGGGATTCGAACCGTTGACCCTTTGATCAGCAGGCAGACGCGCTAACCACAGAGCTATGAAGGCTTTTTTTTTCTTTATTTCCGGTAACGACAAAATGAAAAAAAGCACACAGTCATTCACACATGTACAATTTGTTTAGGAGAGAATCAGCCACTTAGCGGCGATTTCCAGCGCATCAAAATCTTTTTAAACATACTAACTCATCTAGTATTGGCAACCAATCAGGGGGTTCAGGGAGTGCACGGTATACCACGCGAATATATGCCACACTTTCAATGAAATTTTCTCTTACTGTTTTGGTATTCACATCAGCATTATTAACACTCGTTCTTGTCCTCCACAGGCTGTGGAGGCCGAGGAGCATGAACATATCGTAGGGGACTCCCCCTCGTTTTCCAGGGGCAAAAAGCGGATGCCGTGCGCAGTTAAAGGTAGATCCTTCTTCAGCGTGCGCTGAAGAATGTCCCAATGAAACACGGCGTCCCAACACTCAATAAATGCGTGCTCTATCGTCTCGGGTTTCTTGCAGAGGATACAATTCACTGACCACGGTACAAATATACCTTTACTGTTCTAGCCACGTTTTTACAGGGAGTACGCCGCAATGCAATTTAAAGAAAAAGGATTTCACCGAAGATTTGATTGGCATTTTCTTCACCCTTTTAAGTACATCTAGCCCTGAACGTTCACAGTATAATGACCTATAGAGAGGTATTGGCAACAGTACATCTATTAAATCTTTATACAATCGTTTTCGGGTAACTGAACTAAGATACTCTAAGGAAAAGCGCACCTTGAGTATCCTGAAAGAAAGCACAACTTCACGCAAATAACCTTGTACACTGGAGCGCATTTGATTACTAGACGACACCACAAACTCAGGAGTGCATACTGCAGTCGCACTTGCATAACAGTACGCAAAAATAAATCTTTCTGATCGCGTAAAAACATGAATCTAGACACAATTTGTCGTAGAAACAAATGGGACAATCCTAGACCACCATTACCAACAGATCGGAACAAATTGGTACGAGCAGAACGCTCCCAGCTCGAATTCCAGATAAAAACGGCGAAAACTCTGTGAAGTCTCTGCACGTTGAGGCGCGGCATACTCAGCACTTGCAAAATGTACCAAATTTTCGCAGTTAAAAATAAATTACAAACGGTTGCGCGTGCAAACATGGAGAAGTCCCTACCTCTCCAGCTCTCCGCTTTGGCCTTAACCCTCTCCGTCTCTTCACTCCATAGTTGCTTACTGTCGCGGTAGTGCTGGAGTGGCACCCCGAGGTACTTCTCAGGTAAATTTGTCCACTGAACATTCACAAAATTATCGGGTGCGGTGGGCCAATTACCGTGCCAGAGACCTACGCTTTTGCCCCAGTTGATAGCACTACCCGTTTTCTTACAGAAGGAGGAAGCAGTGCTGATTACCTCACGAACGCTGTCTTGGTCGACACAAAAAACAGCAACGTCGTCTGCATAAGAAAGCACTTTTACTTCGCAAGAGTGTAACCTAAAACCATGTATACTATCATTGTTAATCAGTTTTAAACAAAATGGTTCCAAGTAAATCGCAAACAGCAAGGGAGACAGAGGACATCCTTGCCTTACAGAAGATCGAACCTGTACACTTTCACTGACGTTCTTATTTACAATGATGGACATCGAACAGTTAGCGTACACCATCTTTAAACCGTCTAATATCACAGACCCTACATTAGCATGCTCCAAATTACGAAAAAGAACCTCATGCGACACACGATCGAATGCTTTTTCCAGGTCTAGCTGCAACATAGCAACTCGTCTGTCAAAGGCATCGCAATATTCTAGGATGCTCCTTACTATATGTATGTTGGTTAAAATGGTGCGGCCTTTAATACCGCAGGTCTGATGCGGTCCCACAAGGTCTTTTATAACATTTTGCAAACGTCTAGCCAGGACTTTTGTGTAAATTTTGTAATCGACATTAGTCAGACTTATTGGCCTGTAAGAGGAAACAGACAATAGCTTTACAGGGTCATCGACCTTTGGAATGAGGACAACATGGCTTTTCAAAAAGGATGGCGGTAACTTATTTATGCAGTACGCTTCTGTGAGCACCTCGTACAAAGCGTCCGCTGCCTCCCTCTTAAATGTTTTATAAAATTCAGCACTGAGACCATCCGGCCCGGGCGTTTTTCCCGCAGTTAATTCGTCTATGGCATCTTCAAGCTCGCGGACGCTGATCGGCGATTCTAAACTTTCTCGAACATCCTCTTCAAGTGTGGGCATAAGCGACAAAAACTCGGCGTCAAAACCGTCATCTTTTGGTACGCTGTGACCCATCAAATCGTTATAATATTCAACGAACGCTCGCTCGATCGTTTTCTTATCGCGAGTTATCGTATTTCCGTAGCGTATTTCTTTTATCTCGTTTCGCTGCGCATACCTTTTCTCGTCGCTGAGTGCTCGCTTCGAAGGTCTTTCGCCCAACCATAGTCTCTGGGACCGCGCACGCACAATAGCCCCTCTATATCTTTCACAGTCGATTACTTCAAGTTGGTTCTTGATATCCCTTATTTCTCGTACAAACTCACCCGGTTTCGCGCTTTCTTCGATTAAAAACAAATTCAATTGACGGCGTAGCTCTTTTTCCTTCTTCTGTTTTTGATAGTTAAGGGTGGTGCTCCTTTCAATTGCGTTAATTTTTACTTCTTCTTTGAAAAGTTCCCACCTGGCACCCCACATTGTCTTCTCGTCTTCGTAAAATTTCCTAAATAAATCATCTACGTTAGATTTAAAAACGTCATCCTTCATGAGGCTACTGTTCATTTTCCAAAGCGACCATTCCCATCTTGACTTTTTTAAATTTTGTACCGAGGGTGAACATAACTAACGCATGATCGCTAAAAGAAACAGGTTGAACGGAGTAATTGTCGCACAGCGGGACAAGACTAAGCGAAACGTAAGCCCTGTCAAGTCGAGCATGACTAAGGCCCTGAAAGTGTGTGAAATGAACGCTACTTTTGGCGGTGACGTTTGCGACGTCCTCTAACGCATTTTCAGCGACAATGTCATTCAAATAAAGAGCACTTGAGTCGCGAACCCGGGTTTCATTAGCACGGTCCTCTGGTGCGCAGACGCAATTGAAATCTCCAAGAAAAATAACAACTCTTTCACCTTTAAGGAACTCAGTCAGTCCCTCGAAAGTTTTTCTACGTTCACGCTCGTTAGTCGGAGCATAAACACAAATAACGCGCCAGTCTATACCTGAAAAAGAAAAATCGCAGAACACAAAACGGCCAGACGCACACGAAACCATGGCCGTCTCAACGACTCCTAGAGACCGGCGGAAAAACAAACAGCAACCGCCGGATGTTCCAACAGCGTGTGAGACACAAACATTGAAAAGAGTTCGAAACGGTTGCACCATGCGGTCCGTCTGCTCAAGGCTTTCAATCTTTGTTTCCTGCACGGCCACGATGTCGATCTCGTTCTCGGCTAATAGTCGACTAAGTTGATATTGCCGTCGTCTCGCCGCAAGCCCACGGACGTTGATCGTGGCGACACGTAAAGGAGCTTCTAACATCGCCGCCATTCAGAGAGAGGGTCCTCATGGTGCTTACCTCGCGTCGTGCGCCCATCTGTTCCGACAAAGCGCGATGTTGGCTTCTGCACTTTGCTTGCACAGACT
>JAZHYW010069577.1:0-11333 GCA_037355805.1 Ixodes ricinus
ATCATTGGGAGAAGGCACAAAGCGATGTCACGTAGACTGCTTTCGGGCTCTCGTTGCGAAATCAGAGGTAATTTCGATACAGCACGGCATGCCCCCTCCGTTTAATGGCGGGGAAAACAATAAGGAAACGCGACCGCGTGTCTCAATCAATTCAGTTGTCGGTTTCGACTTAAAATAATACACATTTCTTAGGCATACGGCAGGAAGATTTTGTTTTTGTTTTGTTGATAGGCAGATACGCAAATCGGACATGCACGAAAGCCGCCAACGAAGACCTGGGATAACTGATATAGACACCAATACCAAAGAATACGCAGAAATTTTCATCTGGCTCGTTTCATTTTCCCTATTTTCGTTCTTGACACAGATTTGTTATGCATACAAATCGAAATAAGCGAAAATACGACGACGCGACAGCTAAAAACACGCGGAAATGGAAAGTTAACACTCGATTTTTTTAAAGCTATTTTTGAAAGTTCTTTAGCTGGTTCATGTGCGGAGAGTTTATAATACTGAAGAGCGTACGTGCTACACCTGTGTACCCTGATCGAATGAAAACACACTTTTCAAATCAAGCTTCCTTATTTCTTTAACCGAATGAAAACACACTTTTCAAATCAAGCTTCCTTATTTCTTTAACTTACAACTGTACATTTTGCAAAGATTTCGTTTGGGCTTACGTCGTTTGTTGCTGTATTTTTTTTACTTACATCTGAATCGCTAGAAAAACAATTTATATATTAAGAAATACTGAATTAACCAAATTAATTTTATGAACTCAGTTTCCAGTAAAAGAAGGGAAGGAGGAAGGGGTAGCGCTTTCAATAACTAGATATATTAAATTACGTTCGGCTAACCAATTTTTGCACGCCTTTATGTCAGGTCTCATAAAATTATGCCGTCATTCCGATAATTAGCAGAACCAACAGTTTACCATGTCATGTCATTCAAATGTAAAAAAAATTTACTCTTCAAAAGTAGTTTGGTTCTATCTGCAATTTTTATAAGTCAACTGTATTTAACTTAGGAATGCAGAACATAAAGAAAATGTTTCTGGTTCTTGCTGCATTTACGCAGAAAATTACTTACATTCCAATTATAAAAAAAAAGGTTTCTTGTTGTGCTCTAGAAATTAATTGCAGTGCCCAGGCACTAACCACCCTCTCTCACACATACTACAGAGAGTCACACTGCACTCAGATGATTTATCCGCTACAACACAGCCGAGGACTCGTCTCATTCAAATTTAGCTAAGAAATTGTTTCGGTGAATTAACGCATATTTGTGTATTTGAACGCAGCTTTAAAGAGAACGTTAATTAAATTAAACTACCAATTACTAAAAACGTAGCTAAGCTGCAGGATATATTAGCTGAAATTTTCGCTGTAAATTTGTGAAATAGTTCGTTAAACTGCGCGTAATTACAGTAATTACTTGTAGGCAGTTACGCTACAGCTCCGAATTTAATTTAGTTCGCACCGACAGATAACACGTAGAAAATGCGCAATGAGTGGGATCCTCAACCTTGCGAGCACACCGGAAAAGCAGAGATATGAGGGGAGGTCAAAAGACACGGGGTTGCCGTCCTCTGACACGTTGTTTGTAAACAAAATTAGGTTCGATGAAGGAGGCTGTGCTTCGTGCTTTCCGTTGCTTTTTGTTTACACACTTTCGTAAACTGCCGCAACGCTTCTCAAAGCAGAGTGAATACTTCCTTATGCCCATGTCCCACTAGAGCGACAGCGAGACAGCTTCAAACCCATGCAGCAAGCTCGCGATGGTACCTTTGGCAGGTGTTTAGTCGTTCGGTGCTCGTGAAGTAAGCACGAGCGATTGCAAGTCTGCCAAAGCACGACCGGACTGAAAGCGCGAGCTCTCTTTAAGAGAGGCGCGCGCTTCCAGTCCAGCCGTGGCAAAGATACCCTCGCTCGCATGATGCTCGTGTTTGAGCATAGTTTCCTTTATTCTAGAAGCCTCTCAAATCGTGAAAGACTCTGGTTTGAGGATTGTCGCTGTCGTTTGTTTCTGTCTGTCGCTCTAGTGGGACACGGGCATTTTAACGCAATGGGCCGGTGTTGCCACTTTATTAGATCGAAACAGGCAGGGGTGGGGATTGAACCCAGGATCCCTGGGTTGTGCAGCGCGAGCTTTTTCTCCTCGTGCTCCCAGCTGGTGTGTCCACTGCTAGCCCACTTGGCTACCGGCTGCGTTTACATGGATGCGACCATAGCGTATTGAATCGATATTTCCATCTTTTATTTGGCAGTAAATCGGTCGAAGAAAAAAGTAGTAGAGACAGGGTGCGTGTGATTGGTTCCTGCTCGATTCGATGCACTACAATCGCATTCATGCCAAGACAGCTATCGATCCCCCGAATGCAATCGTAGGGCATCGATCCGAGCAGGGAACATTCACGCGCACCTTATCGCGCTACTTTTTTAATGCGAAAGCATTAACTGTCTCCTGAAGCGATCTGACGTCATCAGTCTGAAGCGCGAAAACGGCTCCTAGTTTCCTTCGGTTTCATTGGCTGGCGCGCATCGACGGGGCTCCCATTGGCCGCTGCGTTCGTCGGATTTCCACGACCGCTCACCCCATGGCGCTGCGTGTCCATCAGCGCAGATCGTCCAAGGTCTCCAGGGGAGCACACGCGCCAACCGGCGACGAAAAGTATGCAGCAGACGAAAAAGGGAGCGGACGAGCGGCTTACATGCTTGTCGCATTCGCAACTCATAAGGAATGCTTAGGTGCACCTCGATCTTTTTTTTCTCTACCCATCTGTAAAGTAAGTAATCAAATGTCTTAGCGCGAACGAAAATGAAATAGATAATAGCAAAGAGAAAGAAACGGGATCGGGACAACACCACCTAGAATACTGAAGGTCTAGTGCACTAAAATTTTGACGACATCAGATTAAGATCGAGCAAAGACACAGATTGGAAACAATTGCTGCGTCAGTGCTCGGCTAGGTCTCGTGTTCAATCAACGGATAGGAGGTCTCTCGGCATCGGGATCGGGTCCAATTGCTGAGCTGGTGCGATCGGAGTGTGATGTCGTTGCATACAGGAAGAGTGGGGCTTTCGAAGGCCTTCATTATTCTAGAAGGTTATTTGGTCAGCATCGAGAAAAAAGGGTTCCGGAGTATTAAAAGTTAAAACAGCGCAAGAACACGGACAAGAACGACGAAGAAAGATGAACAAGGGAGTACCTACGCTGCTCTGGTATCATGAAATACCAACTGGCCCAAACTTCACGTTAGGGTTCCAGGAGGAGCGA
Organism: Ixodes ricinus; assembly: GCA_037355805.1. Classification (NCBI taxonomy): domain Eukaryota; kingdom Metazoa; phylum Arthropoda; class Arachnida; order Ixodida; family Ixodidae; genus Ixodes; species Ixodes ricinus. The sequence continues at coordinate 3,277 of JAZHYW010069577.1, forward strand.
AATGAAACCACGGTATTGCGTTGACTGTAGTCAGTTACAGTTTTGGTAATTATGTAATTTCTAAGTTGCGATACATATTCCGTAACTGCAACTTTAACTTAGTTATCAATTGTATATGAAAAAAAGAAAGACACCCTCTTTAGTGTTATCGACATTTAGCACACAAGAGACTTAACACTCAAACTCATTTCGCCACTGTTGACATCACAAAACAGTCACTTAAATGCTCTCGTCTAAAGATTTTTTGATCAGACTTACAAGATATCTTCAGAAAACAATACACAATCATCAGCGAAAAAACGACACTGTATTGAGGGCCAACTTTCTCGTAGGTCCTTGAAAAAGAGCAACAGCCAGAGTACCGAACCCTGGGGCACTCCAGGAAGAACGTCTAACTTTACAGATTGAGTTCTGCTTACACACACGATTGTTTATGGTTCGTGAGGTAAGATTCTATCCACCTCAAGAGATTATCATTATCTTGTACTTGTTTTAATTTATGCAATAGCTTACGATGCGAAACCCTATCAAACGCCTTTGCAAAATCTAAGAAAAACAAAACGTGTCAACCTGACTATCGTTATCGATCACTGTAATAAAAGTGTGAACCGTGTTAAGAATCTGAGTCATTGTTGAATAGCTTCGTCGGAAACCACGTTGATCATATACTCAAAACGTTTCCAATACTAGGAAAGTAATTATCTGCTTAAAAATGAAGCGCTCGAGAACCTTGTTACATGTACTCAACAATGACGGTTGTCTGTAGTTGCAAATACTTTTTTTTCACCACTCATATATAGGCACTACCTTGGCTACTTACCAATCTTGTGCCACCCTACAAGTTTTTAATCTGCAAGAATAGATCACGTAAAGAAACTTGGAACACCATTCAGAGTACTTTTGTAAAACAAATAACATTAGGTATATTGCGTCCAGGCAGCACGAAACGTAAAAGACTGTTAAAAATTGCTTCCGTAGACACCGATAAGTCACTGATCCCATAACTGTCATAAAGTAAAACAAAGTTATCAACTATGCACACAAAAAAGAAAAAAATATCAAACTCGCTTCCGATGCTTATTTCGTCGGTAAGCCTCAGCCCACTATGACTAAGTTCTACAGGGTGAAACAGGGGCGGCAGGCTCCTTAATCGACCGGAACATTTGGTTTCTTAACCTATCGCGCTACGACTTTGTGCAGCGTTGCCCACAGATGGTGCATTTTTTTTGTAATATTTGCAAAGAACGAACTTACTTGAGGAAAAAGTAAAGAAAGAAAAAGGCTTAGCTCCTATGGAAACGCAGCGACGCCACCGGTCTTCAAACAACACGGCGCCGTTTCGCACGGGAGACAAGAGATGGCGCAACGAACGCCGCCAACGAACGAGCATACGGCGCTGAGAGCCGGCACTTTAGCAGACGATCCTTTCGACTCAAAAGCGGCTCGCGTTCCGCAGGCGGCGACAGTCGCAGAAACAAAAACAGGCGCGGTAACAACAAGGAACTGCAGTTCCTTGTCTGCTAAACACGCCGGCTCTCGGCGTCGTCTGCTCGTTCGTTGGCGGCAGTTGGCGTCGCGACTGCTTGCGCCATCTCTTGTCTCCCGTGCGAAACGGCGCCGTGTTGTTTGCAGACCGGTGGCGTCGCTGCGTTTCCATAGGAGCTAAGTCTTTTTCTTTCTTTACTTTTTCCTCAGGTAAGTTCGCTCTTTGCAAATTTTACAAAACAAATGCACCATCTGTGGGCAACGCTGCACAAAGTCGTAGCGCGATAGGTTAAGAAACCGAATTTTCCGGTCGATTTAAAGAGCCTGCCGTCTCCTTGTTTCACCCTGTATGATCGTCTAAATTTGTTTCCCCAAATACGCCCAAACCTTTTTTTAGTATCTTTCAGGAAGTTGTGCACTGTAATATTAAAGTAGCGATATTTAGACACTTACACAAGGGCACGTAGCTCTTGACAAAGAGGAGGAAGCGTAAATATTAAACTTGGTTGAAACCTTTTAACTGGACGTATCTTGCGTTTTAAATCTAAAACATCGCAAATCACCCATGGACTGCGCTTTTTTTTTTTTGCTGATTGCTCTGGAACGAGTTTGTCACTACTTGCAGGAAACACTTGCTTAAGGAAGAGCCAAAGCTTATCTTCTGATTCCTTGTTCACCTCGTAAAATAAAAAAAATTAATAAAAAATCTAGAGCATCTTTCAAGATGTCAAGAATATCGATATCACTTGCCTGGGTAAAATCACGATAACGTTTCATTTCGATTTCTGTGCGCGGATACGGCGGTGCATTGCAACGTAGCAGCCTATGACAGGAACACATTGGCACAGTGGCGCCATCTTTCGAGGTCGCCCTGGAACATCTCCGATCTACGTGTAACTTATACTCGTTGTCAAACCAAGAAAAAAAATCAAGTTCTGCGCACGGTTTATACGGTGAGCGAAGTAGTTCGTATACAGAATTTGGTTGTCGGGGGAACAAACAGTGCTTTTGGCGTTTTAAACGCATACGTCTCGATAATATAACGTCTAGCTAATCGAGAATGCGCCTACATATATCTTAAATCCAAATATAGAAGGAAGCTAACAATGCTCCCCAAAAAGCCGGATTTTTTTTATTACGGTTTTTGAGGTATAGATTAGTATATATGACTCAAGGTTTTGGAGTACTTGCGAGATCAAATCTACGCAGTATCTAGGAGAGGTGGTCGCTTGTACCATTGCCAGAACTATATTTTAAGCACACGGTGAAAAAAAGGTGTAAAATATACGCGAATCCATGGCCTGTGGCGAGATCAGATTTGTTTCAGGGCTACCCGATAGGTGGCGCCAGTTTGTTCTCTTCTGTCGTAAGCGGTCGCAAGCGGTTGCAAGGCAGTGGATCAGACTCACACATCACTGCGCGCACCAACCTTTGCCCGGCGGTTCTTGTGGCGTATTTAGTACCGCCATCCGGAATATGGTCTTGAAGACGCTAAAGAAAACAGTCGGAAGCGCGCTCCAGGCGGCCTAATATGACGTCATCAGCCTTAAGCTCCCACTGCAGTCACGCAGTTCCAGCCACGTACGTTAGCCGCTGCTCGTCAAATCTTACTTGTCAATCTTCGCCTACACAGTCCAAATGGGTCCGGTCAAACATTGGACGCCGTGTGCACGCTTTTTTGTTTCAAGCTTGGTTCTCCATCCTCGCAGGACGAAAGAGAAAATGTAGACTTCCGGCAGTACTACGTCTGCCGATATCCTGATTCGCTGATGCGACTGAAGGGTTAAACAAGTTCCGAAATGGATGGTCTTTATTTTTTCTTCTCTACCTTTTTCCTACCTGCTGCCTGTGTGATCCATCACTGCTCGATTGAAACTCGGACTTCGTTTCCGGTCTTGAGACCGCAGACCAAGGAATCTCAACAGTTTCTGCCCGACGAATTTGGATTGACCCATAGGGCAGGGTTGCGTTCTACAAGGGCTTTCCAGTTGGGTGTGCACTAATATGTAGAATGCTTCTCCGACTGGTCATATTTAGGATTCTATGGGGGTCATACGTCGGAGTATCATCAAAATGGCAGTTAAAAACGTCACAAGGACTTCGTGTATGCGAGTTGACGCGATCCTGGTGAGTGATCGCGCAGAAGCGCCGGCAAAAATTTGACACGAGTCGGAAGCATCGCTGTCGTCACGGCGTCACAACCTGTGAGTTCCTGAGTCTCCGTTGGCTGGCCGTCTGTAGCAAATGAGTCAGGGCAGACACAGGCGTCTGCCCTATCCACTACCCCTGCTGTGCCACACTGCCAGGAACGCGGCGATCGTCAACGATGACACTGTTGTGACGTCACCAGTCGAAAATCAAAGGGGACCAACATAAAATGCGTTGTAAACACCAGTCAGAGATTGGAGTTAGCCCACAAGCCTGATTTCTTCAAAAAATACGTAATCACACACGGCAGCATAGAACACTTATCCAGGACTGGTGAATGAATCTATAAACTACTAGTGTTACCAAAACCTTGCCACTCCATTCGTTCTCAGCTAAATTCAGCTATTGTAGAAACTAGGGTGCCTTTATGTGCGCTTCGCTTGGGGTGATGACATCTGGCCATTTTGTTGTCGAACGCTTATTTTTATTTTTTGTTCTAAAGCGCGTGGAGAGCCTGTCCCTGCACGCGCTGATAGCGCTAACTGTGCTACGGCGACATTTTGTTTCCTGCGATTTCTTTTTATTTTCCTTGTGAGCGCGTGCTGTCGGCATCGGGTTACTACAAACGATGGCATCACCCTGAACAGAAAGACATTGAGGCACTCAGTAGAAACCAGATGGGTGGTTTGACTTTGATGTTGGTGGAGTAGCTTGCGAAGTTTCCAGGACATCACTTAAATTTTTTTATCTCACTCACTCACTCTTCTTTTTATTTTTTAAAAATATAATTGGCATAGCCAATAATTAGCAGTAATTAAGTCATCTCTGCCATCCACTCCTGTGAACACAGCTTCGCCGCTACGCACCTGCTCTTTGGGGGTCCCGTTCGTTTCAGGCATTCCTCGCGAGATTTCACAGAAACCGGTCTTGAAACGGATAGACAAATCCGGGCCGCTTTATTTTTTTATTTCTTTTTCTCAGCGGGCACCAAAACAGTTTTTGCAACCGGGCGAGAAACGGCTGCCGCTGGGAATCTTTCGCCGAAAGCGGATTTGGTTCGACCGCATTTCATAAACCTTAAGGAAACTGAAGCGGTTCTTTTGAGAAAAAACGCTAATGGCCTTCATTACCTCCAGGATCAAGTTTGAGATTATTCTTCAATTTGGTGCACAGGCCTTCAGAAATTAATTTTAAGTACCGCCGGCCCCTCGTCCCGGGGCGTGACGTCACAAAGGAGTTTCAGATCTCTGCTCTCGCGCATCTTCAGCGCCTGCAACTATACTCTTGCTATTTTCAAGAAGGTCGAAAGAGACGTCACGACTGCCGTCATTGCGGAAAAGTATACCTGACAGCTTGCCATACGCACTACACACGAGCACACGCGCTTACGGCGGAAGGTCCCTTTATGACGCAACAGGCGGAGATTTTCGCTTTCTCGCTTAGTGAATCTTCGGGAAAACAGATGATATTCAGATTCACAGGATAAAAACACCAGATTCACTATCGTTTTTTCAAAGTGTTCAGCTTCCCTTAGTCCACCTCCGCATTTTAAGTTCTTTTTGCTTTTACGCTACGTTTTGTATACATTTTGGCCAGCAAACGTACATAGACAGGAGAAGGCCGGGACGCTCGCCCGTGACGTCGCGGGCCGTGGGCTGACTGGCGCCGACATAGCGTGAGTGAACATCAGCATATATCTATATAGAGATGCACTATCGCGGACAATATGAGCTACATCACGCTTCCAAGTTTCTTTCGTATACCTATCAGGTTGAAAGAAAAATGTTTTCCTACAGATTAGGTCTGAAAGAAGAAGATTAGATTTTATTGTTAGCCTCTTAGAGACATCCTGAGAGAATGGGGTGCGGTGTGTGTATGTGTGTGTGTGTGTGGAGAGGGGGGGGGATTGGTCGCAGGCAAGGCAAAAGGTAAAATAGAGCATTGCAGCTCACATTGTACAACTGTGCTAACGAATTTTAATTGAACCGAGTGCGTTGTATTAGCTACAAACAACAACCTTGTTCAAAGATAAAAGATAAAACAAACAGAATATTAAATCTTGACGATATATAATGAGTGAGGAGACACGTAAGCACAAGGAATGTGGTGAACCAGGTCTGATGACAGACGAGCCTATGTTGTAAGCAAAACTCTTAGTGGTGTATTGTCTCTGAAAGGTTGATGTTTATTAAAATAATTTCCAACGAAGTCACTTGATATTTTTCTCCATTTCTCGGGGCGAGCACTATCTTTTCGATGGGGGCCAGGTCCTGCGCGGATAATCTCGTGTTGGAAATGACGGCAAATAGACAGGTGTGCTAGTCAACGTTCGACATTACCAAAAACCGAGACTGAAAAACAAATATAAAACACACACAAGCAAAAATATTTTGCTAGCTCTTTTTTACGGTTGAGCGTTATTTTGCTAGCTCCTTTTTTACGGTTGAGCGTTATTTTGCTAGCTGTTTTGTTATGCAGAGCGTTTCTAAGGTGGTTACAGCAGAGCACGTTTTGGAACAAGTGGCACTGTAGAATGCAACTCGGGTCGCCACTGATGGCCGTCGCTGTCGTGTTGGCGAACAGCAATGATTTACTGTTCCCCAGTAGTGAGTTGTTGTTAACATAGCTATCAATGGGACATCAAAGAAGGACGCCAAGAACTTTGTTGAGTGAACAAGAAAGCGCAAATGCGTGTCTTATTAGTGGCATCTGAGACTGTCGTTATATTATTAGGGTGAACGTCTTTCGGAATTTCGCAATAGATATACCTCTTGGTTTCAACGTAGCGTCGGCTTTTCTTAGTGGCAGCGAGCCGCCAGATGAGATATCTTCGATATCTGTAGAATTTGGGGCGCGGGAGTATTTTAAAGAACGCGTAAGATCACGAGCGGGAAAGCCTCCGTCCTCGAATAGGTGACTGCGATTGACGGGGAACGGAGTCGTCGATGCCGAACGACCTAGCAGTCGACTGCGAGCTTTTTTACGCGCTCCGCTGAATCGCTACATCCGACGGCGAAACAGTGGCTGACTGCGCCAGCCGTTTCGTCCTGCCTACTTACCCGAAAGAAAAATCAATACAAAGAACCAAGAGCCGTTCTGAAGAAAAATGCTCTAAAAATAGAAGGCAAAACTTGACCAGGAGGTACCTTCGTTCCTTAAGCTGACGTTGTACATTTAGTGATCTGTGAAAGTTTACAATACGTGCAGTCGCGAAAATTATATGGTTTGTTAAGAACCATTAAGAATAAAGCGTATTCATGTAAAGAGCTTTGCACTGTACCATTCGACATGAAAAGAACGGATGTACAATTCTAACAAAGAAGAGAACTATCGTTCCACTAACCATAAAAAAAAAAACACTAACTAGAACGAAAAAAAAATCGAGTAGGTTAAGAAATTGAATGAAAAAGGAGCGAGGAAAGTGTTCAAGACGATTCGATGAATAATAATAATAATAATAATAATAATAATAATAATAATAATAATAATAATAATAATAATAATAATAATAATGATAATAATAATAATAATATTATTATTAATAATCGTAATAATAATAATTACTATAATATTAATATCGGAAAAACCTTATAAACTTTACGTATGTATTTATCTTTACACATCTCCTAGCACTTTTTGCACCGCTGTATCTGCCTATCGAGTTATGAAACTTGCTCCTCCTTGGCTCTGATGTAATGTTTGTGTCGTGTGTATGTTTGTACTGGCCTAGAGCTTGAGTGCTGCGTCAGCGGGAGACTTTCCTCCCAGCTGTAGATGCAAAATTTCAGCAGCGCGGACGTCAGCGCTTCAGCCTGCTGTGCCTGAACAGTGCGCCACGCGATGGTGGTGCCGCTTGCCTGCCTGGTCTCGATGCTCATCAGATCGAGACGGGCCGGGGTGGGATTGAACCCAGGGTCTCCCGGTTTCTGCAGCGCTAACTTTCGCTCCATGCGCTCTGAGCTGTAATGCGTTTACCGCACCCGGCCACCGATCCTTTCGTTTTTTCTCGCATGGTAAAAGCATTTTAGCACTACCAATTGATTACATTCTGCAGTTTGTTCCTGTTGCATATTCATTACGATTGCAACTCTTTAATCTTTAGTCTAATTGGCGGATTCTAAACACCTCGTCTACTCGCTGTGTCGCACTTTGAAAACACGGTTCAGTTTCAATTTTTTCGTCCTCCAATCGTCAGCTCGCTTTCCTTTGAGAAAAGGTCTTTAGCAATCTCGTCCACTTAAACTCTGGTTGGGAACATCAGCAGGGAAGCGCTTCGGATGTGTTTCATACGATGCTTATATATTCCTGTACAGAATGTCAGCCATTCATCGTTAATCGAACCTCATATCCGGCAAAGCCGTTTAACTTCAACAAATGCCCGTACTTCGTCACTCTGTTTAAAAGGTGCCAGACAGCAATGCGGC
>JAZHYW010069580.1:0-17330 GCA_037355805.1 Ixodes ricinus
TAAATCTAGCGGAAAAAATTTCCCCGCTGGAAAAAAGTTCCCCGCTAAATCTAGCGGAAATATTTTCCCCGCTCATTTAGCAGAAAAATTTCCCGCTAAATCTAGCGGAAAAATTTCACGCTAAATCTAGCGGATAAGTTTCCCCGCTAAATTTAGCGGAAAATTTTCCCCTAAATGAGAGGCGAGCAGGAGAGGAGAAGGGGCATAGCCTCCTCTCCGTACCTTCCCTCCTCCTCCTCAAGAGCTGCGCTCTAATTCGGCGTTACAGGGAGTTGTAAACGGCTTTCATTTTTAATACCAAAATTAGAGAAATACTCAGGAATGATTTTTACAACCTGTCAGGGTTTCTTGGAACGAAGTATCATTATCACGAGGAAGGCGTCCGCATAAAATATGCTATATTTATTGATATAAAATATCTTAGAAGAGTACCTACCTGAAAGAACATTCTCTCAGTAATATGCAATGATTACAAATAATTTTTAAAAGACACACTTGCCGTGACAGCACATTATTCTAGAACCTTTTTGTTATATATATATATATATATATATATATATATATATATATATATATATATATATATATATAAAAAGATCACAATAATCAGGCTATTTCTAATATTCTTTTAATTCCTTTATAACTTCTTTTTTTTTTTAGCGAACCTAGAATAATATTGAACACAATGAAGGCTCTAAGTAAACGACATCTTGGAATCTAAATACCAACTGTGCTCCAACACAGAACACAAATAAGGCAAACCCCTTATAATATTTCAGAGTTTATACACTCCACTGCATGCTTGTCCCTTCGACACCAGCAATCACTTTTTAAATGGGAACGATATGGCCACGTGCTCCAATCGCCTTCGGTCTGAGTCGTGGCCAAGAAGGGTACTGATGTCACTACGACTACATCCACTCTAGACGCTGTCACACCGCTAATACGTCATACAAAAGACAGTCTGCGTACCAATTCGAAGGCGGGTCACAGCGAGATCCGTGCTTCGATTGCCTGCTATGGCAATTAGTTCAAGAAGAAAACGTGGCACGCGACATTCGAACCATTCCGGTGGCTCGTATTTGCAGACTGTCTGACCACAGCTTTAGTCCTACAAAAAAAAGTGTTTTTAGACACGTTCGTAGCATACATACGTATGAAAGGCAAATAGGCCCCGAATATATAAAGGGTGACTGAAATAACTAGGCTCGATCTAAAATGGGCCGTAAAAATCGGCGCCTGCACGCAGCAATCTAAACTTTTCGTCAAAGGTGTATTTCAGATGTCGGCTCTATCCTGCAAAATTACAAAGCGTAGCACCCTTTCTGTAAATAATAAGGCCAATAAAACTTACCAGGGTCAACGGCGGACGGCAGCGCAGACGACAGAGCCAAGTGGCGGGGCGCGTTTGGCGCACGTATACGCATTGATAGATGGCCCTACCTCCTTATCGAGACCGCTCGCGGACGACTGTGGTCTATTAAAACGAACACAATTTTTTTTATGTTGTGTACTTTTGGTTTAAAAAATAAATGCGGACAATAAAAGCAAAACTTGAATTTAAAAACATGCAGCCGCATGACGACGGGCTTTTGCTGCCGGCTGATTTCGTCTGCGTCTCGTCCGCTCTCTTTCGCTGGTCGGCTACACCTTCCGATGCTGCTCCCGACGCCATCTATCACTCACTGCGCGCGCCGAACGCGCCCCACCACTCGACTTGGTAATCTGCGTCGCCGTCCGCCGTTGACCCGGGCAAGTTTTCTTGGCCTTATTTTTTTATAGACTGGGAGCTACGCTTTGTAATTTTACAGGATGAAACCGACCTTTGAAATAGACATTCGACGAAAAGTTTAGACTGCTACGTACAGACGCCGATTTTTACGGTCCGTTTTATACCGAGCCTGGCGACTTCAGACACCCTATACTTGAGGCGTGTCCGCAGATACTTTTGTTATTATTTCTGCATCAAACGCCATGTTTTTCGTATGATGTATGAGCAGTGTGACTGGGACTTCAGGTAATTTTGAAAGTGCACAGTTCCGCTCATCACTCCAGAATCCGGGACTGTCAACCCTAGCAGCGGCGGCGAGTTGAGCGACCGTTGACCGTGAAGAGTCTTCTAGGCATCACGCACATAGGGCGTCAGACTTCGTCTCACAGGTCGACGACTCCGACAAGTTCGTCGAAACACTGGACTTGGTCGACGCCGTCGAACCTTCGCCCTCGGAGACGCTGTCCAACGTCGAACCTTCGCCCTCGGAAACACTCTCCACCGTCGGATCTTCGATGCCGGCGACAAAGTCTGGAAGAGGCTTTCCCGGGTCTCCATCCACGGCAGGACCGCCGCCGTGGCGAGGAACAGAATGACCGCGTGGAAGGCGGCGTCCGCTGTCTGGTTTTCAAACTGGAATCGGAATAAAAAATGAAAAAGAAAACGTAAGAGCGGAAAGCATCCAGCGTTGCGTTCACCAGATCACGCAAAGTAGCTAGCTATATACTCAGGCAGCTAGAAATTCCTTCGAGCGCATGCAGCCAAAGCTACGAGCCGATGGGACCAGTCAAGCGGATCAAAATCGCAACGCTATGGCGTTGTCATCTTTCTCTACGTGTTACACTAAACAAACCAAGCGCAGTGAATGCCCGATGACTTGCATTTTTAGTATATGTGTTCGTAAGTGATCGAGGCCTTCTACGGCATACAGACTTAAAGGGGTCATGAAACGATTTTCACTACTTCTTCCTCCTTAGCTTTAATCCTCAACTCAAATGTAAATTGTGAAATCAGTCGTCATGACGTTCTTCGGCACCGGTGCGATGACTCCTAGCTTCCACCGTGCTTTTTTATGCACACCATAGAACTTGTCATTCGCCAGTGACCATAAGTACCGTCAGGGCAGTCATTGGCCACGAACGCGAATCCAAATATTCGTCGACGGATTGATTGTTGACGAGCGCATACGTCCGAGTGACGGAGTTCTCGTGTCCAATGCGTAACTGAGCTCGGCTGACGTCAGTTTGGCACCGCTGACGCGCTTTGGGAACCGCGGATGTAGCATAGTGAAAAGGCGGAGAGCTTTCGAAGGAAAGAAGGTACAAAATAGTCCGCTATATTTTCAAATGTTCGTACCGAAAAGCTGGCTTTTGACGTTGTACCCTCTTTCTTTTGGCCAACTAAACGATATGCGATTAGTAAAGTTATAATTTAAAATCATTTATCCCAGCCCAAAATTCGTTTCATGGCCCCTTTAAGATGACACGAAGTATCGAGCGAACTTTTGCGCTAACCTCCGACTTTTAGAGCGCAGCTCTTAGGCGCCCGTTTCCGGTCTGAGCGGCGTCGCCGCTGCGTTGGCGTCGGCGTCACCGTTGGCGTCGGCGTCGCCGTTGGCGTCGGCGTCGCCGTCGGCATCGCCGTCGGCGTAACCGCAAGGTCACGTGACCCCAGGTCACGTGACCCCCTAGGTCACGTTGCCCCAGGTCACGTGACCTGGGGTCACTTGACCCCCTAGACCACGTGGCCCCAGGTCGGCCCACGTGGCCCCTGAGGCCACGTGGCCCCCGGTCACGTGACCCCCTAGGCCCCAGGTCACGTGACCACGTGGCCCCCTAGACCACGTGGCCTGGGGCCACGTGGCCCCCGGTCACGTGACCCCCTAGGCCCCAGGTCACGTGACCGGGGACCCTAGACCCCCTAGGCCCTAGACCACGTGGCCCCGTGTCACCTGACCCCCTAGGCCACGCGGCCCCTAGACCACGTGGCCCCAGGCCACGTGACCCCCTAGGCCACGTGACCTGGAGGGGTCACGTGGCCTAGGGGTCACGTGACCCCTCCAGCTCTTAGGGCAAGACCGCCCGAGGGAACAGTGGCAAAGAGGACAGCAATAGGGTGGAGGAGGAGGGGAGGTGAGAGGAGGAGGAGGCAAGGGGATGAGGTTGAAGGATGAGGAGGAGGTGAAGGACAAGGAGGGGTGGAGGGGAAGGATAAGGGGAGGAGGAGTAGCAGGCAGGATAACGAGGGAGGAGGAGGGAGCAGGGGTATACCCTCCCCTCAGTACCCTTCCGTCCTCCTCCTCAAGAGCTGCGCTCCAATCCGGCGTTACAGGGAGTTGTAAACGGCTTTCATTTTTTTATTCGCGGATTAAATAAAAATAGATAATCTGGTCCTCGGCGTTTAGTTTTGACGAATTCGACGTAAAAAAAAACATCATCTTGTTTGTTCTTATTTTGTTTTTATTGGCGTTTGTTGGTGTTTATTTATGTAGACAGTAATCCAGCACATACGATCGGTAAAAACGATAACGTAAATAAGCGTGTAAGGGATAATAAACATGAGAGAACATGCAGCTGAATGTCAAAACAAGAAGTGTTTCTTTGGAGACTCGGAAGCGCCTGTACTTGTACTGCCGTGACCGAGTGTCAAAAAAAGTGGATACTTTCTTGCCACTGAGACCATTTGGCGTCCATGATACCCCTCGCCCTTCTCGTTGGTACGACTAAATAAGGAACGGTTAACTATACCGGAAACGTGAAACCCCATATTGCAAATTTATAGAATCGTTGCTATATGACGGCGCTTCGGGTCGCCGGCTACTCACAGCATTGCTGAGGAAAGGCTGAACGGCGCAGCCGATGCCGTACACCGTCTGGGCGGCGCCCGTGGCTAGGGCCCTGACGCTGGTCGGCACCATCTCGCTCAGGTAGATGATGTTGATGTTGAACGCGTTCCCGATGCACAGCCGGCACAGCAGCATCAACAGGGTCTCGACCCAGAGGGACTCTGTTGTGGGCAGGATACATTTTGTACGAGGTTGGTTCGGCATATACTTTCCGTGAAATCCGGTTACCTATTCTTCATTCCTACTCATGGTACAAAAGACAGTGTTCGCTAAAGACATAATGACTAAAGAATGTGTTTACATTCCTCGAGCATCTTCGAAGTCTATTTTCTTCGTGTCTGCTTCGAGCGTGACTCCAGACAGTTTTTGTACGACCAGTCTGATAGCACCGTCATACAAGGCAGGGTTCAGACAATGTCGGCAGACTAATTTTTTTTTTTTTTACTGCGAAGTTGTACATGATTTGCAGGTGGGATCTTTTCGTGTCGGCGTCCTCACGAAAGAAAAACAACCTTCGGCGATTGAAGCGAAAAGCGCATATCGCGCATTGAACATTCAGCACAGCATTCGTTTCAATAAAGAACAAGCACAAAACGAGCACCCGAACCACATATTTCATAATAAGGAGAGCCTGATAGCAATGCGAAGCACAAAGAGCTCAACGCAAACGTTTACCGGTAAAGATTACTGTTGCGCAAGCTGCCGCAGCGACGGTAGCTTGCGACGTGGAAAGTTATATATGAAAGGCACTGGCCTCTCATATGTGAAAAGTTTTGATAGAGTGCATTTACTTTTCTTTCGTCAATCATTTGGTATAGACCATTTTGCAGTTTATAAACATGAACTGCCGCTTGCCTCCTAAGCGACTTCCGGTCGCACCGTCTTTGCAAGCCTGTTGAGCTTGCTTATGTCGCCAGCGCTATAAGCATAAAGGCTACACGGACAACAAATTTGGAGATTTTACGAGGGCCTTCGGCTGTACAATATTACAACTTGGATGAGGCAGGTTGGTTTGAATACTAGAAACATTTTAACAGATCTCGCACTCCCTCGTTCTTTTGACGTTCACCTGGAGAATTGGTGGTTAAACGTCTCATCTACATTTCAAGCAGCGGTGTTAAGGTGGCCTTTGTTAATTATTTTTATAAACCGGAAGTTCTCTGGGACATCAAAGACTGGAGCACCACCTGGTGGCGTTTGCCATAAGAAAGGTTTTATAGTGCAGTGGGCAATCGTTGCAGGTGACACCACAGCTTCACTGTCTAACCCACGACCAACTCCACAACCTAAATTAAAGCCTCAATTTTTTTATGATGTATTAGCAATGTGATTATGGGTTTAGTAGTGCGCCGCAAACGAAAGCTCAAGAAAGACACCCGCAACACTGCGGAATGGTGTCACCGCAATTTAATTTAATTCGACGCAGGGAACTATATGTTTCTGATGTCGGCCACGCAGCGCGGCATCCCGCCAGTAACGACGCGACGAAGGGAGAGTCTTCCTGTCTGCTTCAAACACTTGTTTTCAAAAATTTTTCCCGTTATGCGAAATCCCCCTTTGGCAGTATCCAGTTGCTACGCGTAATGTTGGCTGGTCTTAGAAACGTTCACCACGCTTACCCATTTACTTCACGGGTCACCGAGCACTGGTGGCGGTCGTCAATAACATCCACGACGGTAACAACGACGGTTATGAAAATTACCCACGTCGCACCTCCGTCCTCTGGTACGTGACGGCACCATTCCTGCCGCATTGCACGACCGTGCTACAGCCAATCGATTTCGTTTCTTCGCACATTGTGGCCAAAAAATACGACTTTTTACTTAGTCTGTTTACCTTAACCTATAGTGCGATACATTCTGGCGGAGATCGAACAATCGGTAGTGAGTGGTTTATTTTTGGTGTGCGAGCAACAAGGCTAACTTTTTCTGTCTTACTCCACCTTCTATAAAACGGAGTATAGTGGCAAAGAATATACGTGCCCTTGTGGGCGCAGGCGAGCAGGACGTAGTGAGACTGCCGTGAGGAGCAGGCAGGCGACGGTGGCCTTCTTGCGCGGGGCGTACAGCAGGATGAGCTGGCTGCTGCAGCCGCTCACCACCTCGATGGCCGCGCCGATGGTGTAGTTGAGGTACGCGTCCACGGGAAACATATCCGTGCTCAGGGCCAGGTTGTAGCGCACGATGGCCGCGCAGAACCTGCCAGAGGAGACCGTTGGCCGCAGTAACGAGTGCACCCCACCATATACGAACCACCCTCGGAGAAAACGTTAAAGGGCAACTCCGGCCAAAACTCAAAATGAAATAAATTACTGGTATCGCTGTAGTGACACGACATACGACCCCAGCCAAAATATTACGTCCGTGGGACGCCGCATTCTCAACTAATCCCGATAATAAAAATGCGACCCGCCGCGAGTCGCTGCTCCTTAGCGGGCGGCCAGCGGGTCGCCGATCGCTAAAGCAACATTGGGCCGTGACGTCAGTATCGTTCTTTTTTTTTTTCCTCCGGTCCGAGCGTTGCGCGGTGGGCGGTTCTTTGAGCCGCTACCACCGCTACTTCAGCTTGTGATTGGCGTGTTTAGCCGTTGCTTTTATCTGTAGCCCGTGTAGCTTCGGTATCGCCTTTTGTTTATTTGCTTGTGAGGACTCCAAGACTCGTTTTAGCGAGCAACTCGGTGCGCCCAAGACCGCCCAGCTGTTTCTCGAAAGATGCCGAGTGCAACTTGTAGCGCTGTAGGCTGCTCAAACAACCCGCTGCGCAACCCGGAGGTGCTTTTTCACAAGTTTCCAACGGACCGGAAATTGAAGAAGGTGTGGGTGAACGCTGTTCGACGAGTGGATTTTGGACTTCCGGATTTTACGCGCCCGAGGAAATAAGAACGAAAAAACAGACGTGCACATCCCAACACACGTGTGTTCGGGCGCCGCAGCCCGCGCCGGAGAGCCTCAAAGCTTCGTGTCTGGGACTGACCCGCATGCAGCGCGAAAGCGAGAGGGCCCGCAGTACTGTACGTCACTGGCAGCGCGGCGTAGAGCAACGCCGCTCCATCCACGGAGCCCCGATGACAATTTAGGCCTAGCGACGAGTACGGAAGACCGCACACACGGCGACAGCCACCGAGTACGGCACCGAACGAGGTTCACTCGTTTTCCAATCGCTAGCTTTTGGGCTTTGGCTATACAAGCGACGATTACGGCATAGCGGACGCACGGCGGCGGCCGCCAAGTACGGCACCGTACGAGTTCACGGGTTTTCCAGTCGCTAGCTTTTTGGGTATATGCACTAACTCTTGCGACATATGCGGGATAACTACCACGTATACAGAATTAAAACAAAATCAGCTTACCTTGTATGTTTAGACGGCTAGCGCAACAGAGGTAGGTGCCGCTCGGCCTGCGTACTCGTTGAACGAGAACGATCCTGACGTCACGTTCACATAGCGGCTGATTTCCAGTGTTGCCGGGGCCTCGAGCGGCTAGTTTCGGTTTTGTTAGCCACGCCCCAAACAAAACTTTGAGGCGCCGATATCTTTAAAACTACGCACAATAACGAGAAACAAAAATTACACCTTGCAATAGGTGAGCGGCGTTTGGCAACTTCCGGTTCCTTAGGAAATTTTGTTTCACTGTTGACAGACGACGACAATGCGCTGCAATCCTGTGCAGGCATTGTTCTGAAACCTCCAGACTGTAGCTTTTAGAACCATGCTTAGACAGGCTTGCAGATCATCGTTGTCGTTTGTCATCAGCTAAACAAAATTTCCCAAGGAACCGGAAGTTGCCAAACGCCGCTCACCTATTCAGGGACTCTGGCTGCACTAAAAACAGGCATAATCCCAAAATCGACAGTATGGACCGGAGTTGCCCTTTAAGAAGCGCTAAGCATCTATTGACCGATGGTTGTGATGTACAGTAGTGCAAGAGGTTAACTGCTCCACCCTTAAAGGGGCCCTGCAAGGACTTTTTTACTTGTTTTTCATTTGCACCAAACCTGAGCGCACTGAACGTAGTAACTTAATGAAACTTTTCTTTTCTCGAATTTCGCTTTATTTTAAAAGTTATAGGCAAATTAAAATTACAAAAACAAGCAAAAAATAACCTCCTTCATAGCGTCCGTTGGTCGCTTGAGTGGCCGTGACCTAGAGGAGGGATAGTGAGCTCAGCAAGCACTCACGGATGCCGCACTCCGTGTCGACGGCTCGAGAGGTCGCCACTAAAGCATGTGCTGGATAGGCTGTTTTGAAGCGGGCAGGCAGGGCGGCTCGCATTGCATTTGCTGCGCGATTAAACACAAATTCGGCATGACACTTTATTTGCCACAAACGACAGCAGACACGGGGTAAAAATCAGTTCAGAATGGGAGCCACTTCGCGCTGCCATACCGCCAAACAGCCAAACCGCAAGCCAAACCTCTTCGCCGAAGGCCATCGAACGCTCGGAACCGGAGCGCGGCCGCGTTCATCCGGGACCTTTCTACCCTCGCCGCTCGTCGGTGCTTGATCCCACTACCCCTTTCTAGTATATGCGCCGCCTCTTCCGCCGCTTGGTGGCGGGTGTCATTTCTTGTTTCCGTACTGCATTTGTTTCTTTTATGGTATGAAATACTGAACAAAAACTACTTCCATAAATGATTGATCATGATGTAGAATACCCGAGACTGTGGTAAAAGTTGCTAAACGTAGTCGAAGAAACAAGACAGGGGAAAGAACGTCTCCTTTACCACACGTCTCTTCTTTCCACATCTCTTTTTTCTTCGACAAAGTTTCGCAGCTTTTACTGCAGTGTCGGGTATTCTACATAATGATCAACTTCCACCAGCTCGCCTGCGCACTCACTGTTTTTTCATAAACAATTGAAACGGTTCGCGCCACTTATATTTTGTATTTCGACTAAAGAGAAGCTTTTAAGCGGTTCTGACCAGTAGTAAGCCAAGGACCAAAGACTTCGCATATCGTGCGCTTTCGGCACTGGCAGATCGCCTCGTACGTGGAGGAGGTTTCTGCGTCGTCCGGTTAAAATATGACGCACTGATATTTAGTTACTCATTTCCATGCCCGCTGGCTTGCCCACACCCCAAGAGATGGGGAAACCGCGAAAAAGGTAGACGCTTAAATATGATTGCGGGGCCCCTTTAAATATATTGTCCAACTTCTCAGTTATTTTTTAATCCTTTTTAAGATGCGATGTTGTCAGGTATGTAAGCACTAGGTCTAATCAATGACTCCTTCATACGCCTCTCGTACAAAACAGTGGTTCAGATTCTGCCACTTTCACGAGGTTAAGATGGACCCCTTGAAACGAGAAAAAGTCACTTGCGATGTGGAGCTATCAGGAACTTTGAGCAAATCGTTACCATGTTCCGCGATCCGCACTACTGCAGCCTTTGAAGCTGGCTCTAAGCGCGCGCCCGGGTGATATACCGTGACCGCGGGGCTCTCAAAACTGTCCGATCCGACGTGCGAACTGTTGGAACGACGTTCGGAGGCGAGGGTTTTCGTCTGGTACCGGCATGCGTCCAACTTGCCAGATATTCACCACACTGCTGTCCGATTTTAGAGGGCCGCAGCCAATGGCAGCACGGATGGCGCGAACGTCATGTTGTCACGTGATTTTCGGTTCTACGTGGCCCGGGGAAGCGGATGTGGCGGTGCGCGGTGCGTCACGCGAGTCGTCGTTCTGGAGGAAACGAACGACGTAGAGTTTTCCCGCGCGCACTAAACAAGCTGCTGATTTCGCGCACACAGCAGGCCGGCCTTCTGGAACCGATCGAGATCGTCGAAACCCGATTATACTCCGTTTTTCCTTACGATGGACAGCACCGGACGCTACGAGCCATTCCAATGTCGTGTGAGTGTTACGTGAACTTCGGGAGAAACACAGCAATGCGCAAGGTGCGTAGTCACGTGATTTGTACGCAGTGGTCGCTTCGCTGGGATGATCCATCGTGATTAAATGTTGAGCAGAAAATTAACCCCACGGAAAATATTCAGACACGCACGCTTTAATGGAATATAATAAAAATATAGTGTTTGTTTCAAAGTCAGAAAAACCACGAAGGGCGAGGGAGCATTTGAGGTTTCTAGGCTGGGTGGCGCAAGCTAGCGCAATGCAGCCATTGGCACGTATCCATTCATCCGGTAGAGGGATACCCGAAATTGGGCGGAGCTGAACAGAACGACGCCACGACGCGTCGGAAGCACACTGTGTCTCGAACTGTCAAGTGCGGCGAGTTGGAGCAGCATCTTTCTGACAGTTCGCACGTCGTATCGGACAGTTTTGACGCATGTGTTTCGCGCAGTGCGGTACGCGGAACACGGCAAAAGCCCGCTCACACACTTGCAACCGAGTAGGACTGGCTGATACAAGACCGGTTTTTAAGCCTCTTGTGACGGCTTGGGACCTGCTTTGCAGCAGCGCATCCGGTCCTACTTCGGCGCAAGAGGCTTCAAAGCCGGTCTTGTCTCAGTCGGTCCTGCTCGGTTGTGAAATGTGTGTGCGAACAGGCTTTAACGGTTTGCTGAAAGTCCCCATTGACTCTTTACTCGGTTGTGCGTAATCAGCGAGAGATGTGTGATTAAGTAACGTGTCGTCTGTCAGAAACGACGAGTGTCAGAACTTCTAGAAGCTGCTTTACGAGCCCGATCTGGGTGTGCTCTGGTTGAAGTTTCTGCCACGTACATTTCACACTCTCATGGTCTGTGTCAATATGAAATGAACGTGGTTGAAGCTCGCTGCAAGCAAGCACTATCACCTGGAACGCACCAAGATATACACCTAGGAAAGGCGTATATTTCTAGAGTACATACCAGGTCATTTTTCGATGTGAACACTTCGCATGCGCAGAAACCCACTTTCGATGTGCGCAGCTCCTGCGCGTGCTCCGTTCCTCAGTCAGCACCATCGCCTTGGTGGGACGCTATAAGCATGAGCTGGTACACACTGCTTTCCTATTCATTTGTAACAACAATCATTGCTGCTGATTTTGTTGGTTCAACCAATGAGATGAGCAATCGGTAATATGCTTCAATGGTCATACGGTCACACTGGAATAGGGATGGAACCTTCCTGACTGTACACGATCGGTGAAGCGCTATACGCTTAGCCCTTCTCAATGGTTGAACAGGTTCAATAGACCAATTATTGATGCTTCTAGAGCATCGCGGAACGGCAGTATGCCTGCAGGAGCTTCTTTCCGAGAGTGAACCTTGTCCAAGCACAAATCGGGGTGAAACTTACTGGAACACAACGTTAGTCAGCGTGAACCCGATCATAGTCCGAGAATTGAACAGGACTAGCACGCCGGATCCCATGGTCTTTTTCTCTTTCTTGTGCTCCTGTAAAAACGACATTAACCAAAAAACTTTTTTTTTGAGCGATAGTTGACAGGCGACATTTTTTTTTTAATTTTGACCTCTTGGGTGGCCGTCGCCACTACGGAAAAACCCTTCTCCCCGCGCTTAACGCGTGGCCAGGGAAGTCGTGTTTTCCCGTCGGCCCCTTAGTGCCGAGATGGGGAGCCCGGCATCCCACAAGTAACGACACGACGAAAGGAGAGTCTTCCGTGTTGTCTGCTTGAAAGACTTGTTTTCAAGCATTACTCGCGTTATCCTAAATCCCATTTTGGATGTATCCGGTCGCTACGCGTAATGCTGGAGGGTTATAGAAACTTTCATCGTGCTTACCCACTTCGCCCGGATCAGCGAGAACTCGGGGCGGTTGTCAGTGGCATCCCCGACGCAAGCCACGACAGTAATGAGCGTTCCATACTCAGCGTAACGTCGACGGGCGCGGCGTAGCGCAGCGCGCACCAGATACTGATTGGTCGCTGGTATTCCAGTTCTGGCAGCCGGCAATGAGCGCGTACGCCACGCTGCGTTCACTGCGCTCAACGTCGGAGTATAAACAGCCCCGTAAAGACTGTACATACTCGACGGAAAGCGCAGTGAACGCGGCGTAGCGCAGGGCGCACTTTCTGACGAAACTCAAAACTATTGTGGCAATATCTGCGCGCGCTACGCCGCTGCAATCGACGTTACGTTGTTCGCTCTTGTAAAGCCGTTCACGCAGTTGCGTTTGACTGCGTTTGACTGCGTTGCGGCGAGACACCAGGACATCCTGTGTATATCGCTTTGTGCAAGAAGATTCGCCAGATTGGATTCCCACGCTTCATACGACGCTGGACGTACGGTGACTCGCTTTCGGTTCTCGCCGCAACACCAAGTCGAACACCGTTCGCGCAAGTGTGAACCGGCCTTAATAATTAACCATATCGCACATCCGTCCTCAAGTACGTGACGGCTTCCAATTCCACAAGCATTGTTGCGACCGTGCTACAGCTATCGAGTTCGTTTCTTCGCACAATTTACAAACAAAAAAATGTTGCTTCTTTTCCTTTTTTTGTGTGGGCGGTAAGTGAGCAAGAAGAATATTATGCGGAGACGTCATCACTGCGCGGACACCCAGCGAAAATGAACCGGAAAAATGGGCGCCAGCATGCAAGGAGCTTTATTTTTTCATCAAGGGATGTATTTTAGTGCTCACGCTGCCCTCGGCAGAAAGCTGATGGCGCCACTCGTTTTTTTGCGAAAACCTATAGATAATAGAGCAGATCTCACGGGAACGGTTTCGCTACGCCACCGCTGCCACAATGCATCGAGGGAATTTTTAGTTTTTCTGCGCGCGACAACCTCGCCAGAGACTCTGCGCGCACATTACACGAGACCGCACAAATCGTTTCCGAGCACTTCGGCTTGCCTCCTGTGAACTAAAGGTGCACGGCGGCTTCATGCATGCGCCGAACGCTGGGCGAGACCGGTATGTTGCATAGCTTGAGAAGTCTGGCCGCTCACCATGTCTCTGGTTACTCTGGTCGTGCTAAAAAAGTGCGTGCGTTTGCAGGCTCGCCAATGCTGTGTTCCACTCGCACGCTGCACGTGCTACACACGCGTGGGGCACCGAAGTGACGGTGAGGCGCCATGCGCGCAATAGGCTATGGACCGATCTCACAGCCGGTTTCGACTGCGCCGCCCCTGTCACGCTGCATCGTGGGAACTGTGGTCTTTCCGGACAGGCAATAGCCCTGTTGAGTGTCTGCGCAGCCAATGCAACAGTACGAGTTGTCGCGAACTGGCGTCTGCCTCTGTGAGCTATGTGCATAGCGGCGTCGCGCATGCGTGGAACGCTATTGAATCGATCTGTTGTCTGTACTTACTATTGCAAGAACAGTGATAAAAAAGTTTGGTTCCTCGCGGAGAATTGCTCATTTCTCCCTTTGATATTTTATCAAGGCGTACACGACACGAACGCCAAAAGCATCGTCTCTTCCCCCGACTGCAAATATTGCAAGAACTATTTCGCACGAGGCAATGCAGAAACTTTGACAATTTAAACTTTGGACGCTGACACGGACGACCGGGTCAGTCGAATCAGATGCTCAGTCGGTAGTAGTGCCTAAACTTGATAGTGGTTTCAACTTCTCGATTCAAGTCACGTGGTTTCTGGCCACCACATTAACAATACGAGAAACAAAGTGGCTTAAAGAAGCTAGAATCTAGAACGACCCTCTCCATGGTTTGAGTTACTCACTTCTCTCAGTCCAGGCTCTCTAGAAGGTCGATTTCGCCCTTAGTGTACCGCAAGAAGGTACAGAATTGAGGTTCCTTGCTCTGGGGCAAATCTCGGCGGCACATGCTCTCGTGCACCAAGGGCAGCTGCCAACGCTCTAGCTCTGACGCTAACCTTCGCTGCGGTACAACATAAGGTGAAACGAAGTAAAGAACTAAAATAATATCCTCGTGCATAATCTTACTTCCGTGCCCACGCTAAACGAGCACAGCGAGATTGAAGCTATGCAAAGAACAAGTCGTCTTCTTTTCGCTGAAGTTGTGACGATGTCAGAAAGACGCCGAGCGCTGATTGGCCTCTGATCGAGGGATAGTGGGAAGACTTCCAAGCAAGCAGCCGCGGGGTTACACGCACTGTCGTTCATTCAGAAACCAATCGGAGCTCGGCGTCTTTCTGACGTGTCCACAACCCCTGCAGGAAGAAGCAGACGAACTTGCTGGTCCCGCATAAGGAAAACTTAAAGGGCCTCTGACACGCCAAAAAAAATAATTTTTTTTTCATGCTAGGCGTTGAAATGGCATATCAGGACATCACAAAAAAAATTGTTTCACTATAGAGTTGCGTAGTTTTTTTTATAAAAAATAGAAATACGAGGTCCAATTCAAAGTTCCCGCCGTGCACTGTGACGTAACAGTGTACCGCAAGGTGTCGGGGCGGTCAGAAGGGAGGCATCGACCTACGTCACTAAAAGTGAGTTCACCGGAAGTCACGTGAGTTTCACTCCTCGTGCTCTCCGCGACCGTGCCTAAGATTTTTTTTTTTATTCTGCTTTTTGTACGAGCGATCGTAGAAAACGAAGTTTCAGTTCCACTAGCTCTTTACCGCTGCACCGTTGGTTAGTTTGCGTGCTGTAAAATTTGAGGACGAAGAGTCAGTGGATCGACGTGATGGAGGTCAATGATGAAAGCGTTGCGAGTACAAGCCAGTGTACGAGTGCATGCCGTCAGTCCGATCATACAGAGCTATACTGGGCGCAAAACAAGCTATCAAGTTTTGAAAAAAATTTTTAGAACGCTCGCAGAAATTAGGATTGCTAGCATACGACACGCCCGATCGCATTGCTGAAGGTTCAGACACCGAGGTCGTTGAATCATCGGATACTCTCCAGGCTAAAGATGCCTGCCGTCTAAAGAATACGAACTGGTTTGTGTACAAAGTACAAGTAAACGTCGAGCACAAAGTATGTATTTTGTCTAGAACATGAGTAGAACTTGTTTACTAGGTGCACATGCGGCCGATGTATGTCTCTCGGAAATGCATGCAGTGTGATCTCTTCTTCAGTTGCTGAAATACCGGGACAGTCCCTCACACAGCACCTTCTAGGCATTGTAGTTGATCACGTCAATTCACTGACTCCGCTTCTTCTACCTTTACAGCAACATTAAGCGATGAAAGGCAAATAAAAGAAACCTTGTCTGCTTCGATCGCTCGTGGAGGTGCGGAGAATAACAAAAATATTTAAAAAAATATTACACGCGCTCGCGGTAAGCACGAGGAGGGATACAACTCACGTGACTTCCGGCGATGCCTACCTTCTGACCGCCCCGACACCTTGCGGTACACTGTTACGTCACAGTGCACGGCGGGAACTTTGAATTGGGCCTCGTATTTCTATTTTTTATAAAAAAAACTACGCAACTCTATAGTGAAACAATTTTTTTTGTGATGTCCTGATATGCCATTTCAACGCCTAGCATAAGAAAAAGATGTTTTTTCGGCGTGTCAGAGGCCCTCTTTAATACAATCAAGCGTGGTCCGGCAAACTTGCTGCCGACGCGTCAGCTCACCGCAATGTTCGTTTTAATGTGACCTGTGGTGCTGCTTCTTGACCAGGAAAATTCTCCCCGTCATCCGCGTCGGCGTCCAGCATTAAAATTTTTTCAGAGGGTTATGACGGTATCGTTGTTCGTAAGAAGGACGCCGTAAAGCAGCAGTCGCACTGCTCATTCATCATACAGAAGGTACGGTGCTCTCTGCAGAGAGGTATCTGCGGAAATGCCCAAGCATGTCCGGAAGCCACACATATGTCCGCTTAATCATTACGCGTTTGCAGACGGTTTTTTGGATTACCTAAAGACAGCCTGCAGACTGTCTTTTGTATGATGTACTGTAGCAGCGTGATCGCGGCATTGTGGTGGAAACGTTATGCTTTTTCACCGTGCAAATGCCGGTGTGTCTTGCCTTATTTCAGGGGTGCATTCGATTGTTCATGACACGCTATCACTTTATGGATGTTCATTTTCTGCCTACCTTGGCGTACGTCTCTTTCATCTTCAAAGAGGCGCGGCAGGCCACGTCCGGGCGACCATTCAGCCTCGCGATGTCGCATATGGCGCGCTCCGCCTCTTGGTACCTTCCTGCTGTCGCGAGCCGCTTCGGGGACTCGATAGATGTACCTGCACGACCTCATGCACTGCGTCGTGGTCACTTTTTCGGTGAACAACGAAATACCCAGCGCACTTCACCTCGCAACGGCGCTGCGCATATGCCTAGCGCCAACACTCCCTCCCCCCCCCCTCAAAACAAAATCCCTGGATACGCCACTGTTTTTGAGAAGAAGTACATCAGGATAAAGACGCAGGGTGCAACGTGGACGAGGGATGCGTCAAAGGTAAAAGGTCACGTGGCTGCACCGCAAGGAAACCGCCAGGGTCCAAGCCGCAAGCGTAACCTACGTTAAAAATGTAACAGAATAAGGAGTTAATTAAAGGACCGAGGTGCACAAAGACGTACTTCAGGGACCTCCACAGCGGCGGCGGGGCGATGGACATGGAGGCGCAGATGACGGAAGCTGGTGGTCCGGCGAGGCTTTCGACGAAAGAGATCCCCGCCAGCACGCCAACGCCGAGGCCCCAGGAGACACCGTACGCGATCATGGACCCTGCTGCTGCAGCTCCGGGCCGATGGTCTCAATGTCTGGAGGGGAGAAAACAAACTGCCCGTTGCCGTAACGGTGGGGATGCCCGAAACGCGTCTCCAGCTGGTGTTTAGCAGCCTCCTATATCGCCCAACTCATTGGGTGTACGCGAAGTGGTAACAAAATACATCGCAGAAGCCAACGGAGAAATGTTACTGAAGCAATACGTAT
>JAZHYW010069583.1:0-17614 GCA_037355805.1 Ixodes ricinus
GACTTCGACTCGAACCATTTCGTCGCAGTCTCCACTAAATGGTCTTTTTAGAGCATTTCTTGATGCAGTTCGCTCCATTTATGTGAATTTCCGGGTGCGTTATTTGCTTTTTGCTTTTCTTGAGGAACGTTGCAAGACGGCCGGCATGCCGACAAAGCATAACATAGAAGACGCCAATCTGATTCTGCAGCGATTCAAGCGTAACCTTGTGTTTTTGGGCTCTTTGTGACGCTTGAAAATGGGACTGAAGCGAAAGCAACTTCTTCTAAGGACGCCGAAATTCAATTGACTATATCCATTGTTGCAATAAATGTAACGTTTCGAGCTTTATTTTGCTTTGACGTCACTTTGAAGAAAAATGTAGAGTCAAATCGTGAAGATCTGCACATGTAATGTGCACCGTATGGGAATGCAGAAGCTGCGCTGCATTCTGAAGCTATGCCGCATAAGGAAGAATTGAGTAAAAGTGACTCAGCAACAAAGAACGAACACAATGTACGGTGCAAACAAGAACCGCTGCGTTCTCAAGATTGTGTTTGCCACAAACGCACATCACACAAATTATACTGGAAGAACACAAGAAACATCTCGTGGACACTAGAAAGGGGAAGAAACAATCAGCGTTTACGCAGCTGTACGTACTTACGCGTAGCAACTCCAACAAAAAAGATAGGTATAAGGACGCAGACGATTAATTTAACGCATTAGCACGAGAATACAAATACATTACCCCTTTATCACAAGGCCACAGAAGGATCTCAATCGCATTTCGTTGCTTCTGCGATTATACATCCATCGTGAAGTACGTCGGTTTATCAGATGCCTTTGCCGCACAAACTAACAGTAGCGAATCGGCTACCGAAATAAGTGCCAGCCGCCCGCGATCGGTGTCTGCTTTCCGTGGGACCAGGAGAAACTGCAAGTCACCCTTCCGGAACGTAGAACCTTCGGACCCCACGAGTCCCAAGTACGAGGACGGAGCTCCGAAGTTCACTCGACCCACGAGCAGCGGAAGTGCGAGTAGCGCGGTGTAGTCGAGGGTGTGACTCGAGTATTACTTCGAGTCTCTAGTTAATGCACCCCTTTATGGACACAAGTTTAGTTGCCATTTGTGTATCCAGTTTCGGCATCAGGTCAGAAAAACACGAAAACTGATAGATGAATCTCTCAAAGTTACTTTGGCGTTTTGAAAACTGTTTAACTTGGATCAACCTCTGATCGC
This sequence comes from Ixodes ricinus, assembly GCA_037355805.1. Classification (NCBI taxonomy): domain Eukaryota; kingdom Metazoa; phylum Arthropoda; class Arachnida; order Ixodida; family Ixodidae; genus Ixodes; species Ixodes ricinus. The sequence goes on from JAZHYW010069583.1 coordinate 1,223, forward strand.
CACTGCCGCCAATATTAAGATTACAGCATGACCAAGAAAACAGATAATTCAAAAGATAATAAAAAAGTTCATTAACCAACTCGTTGTGGCGTTTATGACGTCGCCTAATGTTCGCTGAGCATGGTATAACACATGATGATGAAGGGACCCGTTAAATATTCATCTCTCTCATTTGATGTACTTAAATTCATATCATACGCCCTGTTTAGTTCAGAAAAACTGTATTACGGCGTTAAATATACCAACAAAGTCGTGAACTGATGCACAGTCTTAAGAATGTATAATTGGTGATAAATTAGAGTAACACGCCACTCCTGCCCAGCAGGATAGGCTCTTGCGTTTACTGTGCTCTCGATTTCCAGTCACTGGGGTAAGCAAAAGGGGACTCTCGGGGCCAAAGAGAGCATAGTAGACGACGGTTTCAACCTGGGCGGTGCACGAACTGTCCATCTCGGCTTCGATGCACGGGAGTCTGAGAGCCGGTCACCACTGGAGCGTGGTGCACTGCGGCCAGGTGGCAGGTGCTGCAGGTGCAAAAACATTTTAGAAATTATTCCCAAAAAGATATCACTCCTCAATGAAAGAAACATGACTAGGTTTTGAGCCGTGATGTCTGAGAGGTTAACATTTCATATTCGCGAAACACCTGAAACCATTCATAGTTCCACAGCATTTTTCCGGTTTACCGGGAGCAGTGGGACTGCCTGACTCACCGGCGCTTCATTAACTTGCGGCACACGGAACTCGCTTCGCGTCAGACGACTCCAAGCCGCGGCGGGTGTGCCTCGAAGAATACTACCCATGGCTTTCCTGTACACCGCTTCCTTTGTTTAGGGAAAATACCTTTGCTGTGTAGGGGTTGAAGCTTGTTTGTAATTTTAGCAAATCGTTGTATCGGTTTTGTAAGCCAGTATTTTCAAATGTAAATAGAAAAGGTCCTGCAAATATGTCATCAAATTCGGCTTAACTTCTGTACCCAAATTGTTTCATTACAAGCAATCGCGTTTACTAGCGAGTCTTTCTCGCATAGCGCGTGCTCCTTAATATTTTTGTGTTTCTGAAATTATTGCAGCTGCACATGCTCCGTCCTGTGGCCTGTGATCCGTTCCCTCATATGTGTTACCTTCCTTATGGTGGATATTATTATCCACACGCTTGTTTTGTACTTAGCTGAAGAACTATTCGTTTTTTTTTTCCATTGAATTGGAAACATAATAGTGGCATTGAATACAGGCTTTTACGTGTGTTTTCTTAAACAGGGCTTTTTGTTTCTGCATTTTCAATGATATTCTTGCAGTTAGGATGAGCCTGCAGAATTCGCTTTTCATATTTGTGGGCTGCACATCAAAACACTAATACTTTAAATGTGATTTTCACTTGTTTTCTTCAAAATCCTAAAATAAACATTTTCTAAAGTGATCATTATTCTGCTCAAGGCCACCAGACAGCATTCCGGAGGAACACCTAACTTGCGCACAAACCTAACAATCCAAGGTGCCAAACTTGTGCCTAATAAGGTTTTGCTCCAAGGCTTCAGTTAGTGCCAAAATTATTCATTTGGGCATATTAAAGTTTTTATTTTTAGTTGGCTACACGTAATTAACTGCATGATACAAAACAAAATGCCACATATGAAGCAAAAAACCAACAGTGAAGGCCAAGAGTGGTACTGGCTTGGCAGTTTAGGCCCTGTCGCGACTGGGAGGGGACGATCTCAGGTGCGGAACGACAGTTCGGTCCTCTGGCTCGATGAGCGAATAGCCCCGAGGAAGAAGGCCTGGAAAAGGAAGTAGCGTCTATAGTGAAGGTATAGGTAGGGGCATCGAAGTGACTGTTTGGGCCAGTCGCAGCATGATTCTGTAGGTAACCGCTTTCTTATCCTTGTGTTTTTTGTCAGCTTAACGACGAGTACAAGTACGTGGTAGAGGTTTAGGATGAGATGGGTCAAAATAAACACAACAATTTCATTTCAATTGCAATTTTTATATTTGGTTCAATATCTAAAAACACATCATGGGGACAATCTTAGATGTCTTGACTTAGATGTCTTGTCAGTAAATATGAACTAACTGGAGCAAGCGAGACATTAAACAAAACTACAATATCTGAAAGTCACAGGATGTCTCATCAAGCCATTGCCCTGCGGGGCAAAATGAGACAACGTAGTGGGGTATAATGAGACACAAAATGAGACACACGTGATATGCGTTCCGTTTTTGCAATAAGAACACTTGGAACGTACTGTGTGATATCTAACCGACTCTTCAAGAGACCGCTCCTTGCATTTCATGCACTTGATCCATACTGAATACGGGACCGCTTGGCTCCAAAGTTTTTTACATACCGGGCACTGCAATATCTTGCGATGCGCATCGCACTATCTAAAGAACTCTCGCACACTGTACGCATCTTAGGAGGATCACTCATGTTCCGCTTTTCTTCAATTTCACTAAAAATGTTTTATTTATTTATTCAATTTTTTTTGGAGGGGGGGGCAGGCTGTGGAAAGCTGGCTTTTTGATTGCTTTTGCAACCTCAGCTTCGCCTTGTGGGGACGTGATGTTAGAACAGTGTTAATCTCCGACCTGCTTGTTCTCTTTTTCTGTCCTGCGTATGGTAAAGAAAACATGTTCTTGAATCTTGAGACGCCGGAAAGAACGCGGTTTGTTGTCAAGCGCAAGATTTGGTATGCCAAAATTTTGACATGCCTCCGAAGGGAGTGACTGCTATTGCTTGATATTTTCAAGAGCTTTGTTCGTGTCCTATTTGCTCTATGAACTCAAGTGTTTTTATGTGTTCTGATCATCCTAGACAGTGGTAGATAAAGAATATACCTCGGGAGGAACGAAGAAACCTTTGTGTTGTTCACATGCGTGTTATAGATTGCCAGATGTCGCGTTTTGCCCGCGAGTAATCCGTTACGTAAATAATTATTTTGTTAAAAAACGCAACCACGGATTGCTCAAATTTGGTGCGCATGGAACTAATAAAGCACGCCAACAAATTAAAACTACCTTGGCAGAATAGTTCCTGCAAACATGGGTGCACGTATCGAAGCGAAAACTCGCGCCGAATTCTGCGCCTTTTTGGCCAGGGTTGAACACGTTTACCTCAACTCCCCATTTCTTTTGTCCGGAGCACTTTTGCCTATATCTATCATTTTGTTTGGCAAATGCAAACTGTACAGGTCTCGATACCTCTATGTGAAGCTTGAACATTGTATGGTTGCTTGTCTAACGGATGGATGGCGCTAAACCCAAACTCTCCCATTTTGCCCCGCGTCTCATTTTATCCCACCTTACTCTAAATATGGCATCTTCGAGCTTTGAAAACTGGTTATACAACCTTTCGAGGGCAAGAAGGCCCACGGGAAGAGAGGACCTTTCCAGATTCCGAAAGTTGGTCTTCTAGGCGAGGGTGCGGCTGTCGCAATCGCCCTGCGTACTTTTGGCATGCAGATGATGCAACCCGTAGCCGTTCTTGCCATGCTCAGGCTGATGCTAGGGGCCGATGTTCTTATCGCTCGCACCGAAACAGCACGCCAACACACAAAGTAGAAGCAGGCTGGTGTCTCTTCTTACGTGATCTGGTGGTCCCCAATTGTCTCGTGTAATTCGGAAGACGTACTTTTTGGCTTTTGGACCTTCATCGAAGGCCACGAACCGCTTGAGAATTGACGACACGATCCTGTGTCACGGGGCGGGCTAGGATGCTCTCAGGCGCTTCCCCCTTCAGAGCACCCAGAGGCATAGCACTCCAAAGTTGCCAAGTGAAAACCCAGCAACAAACAACTAAACATAAAACGTAATTTTTTTTTGTAATTTAGGCAGGAAGTTGTTAGTTATATATAAAGTGAGCTAAACAGCCTGAAGTGAAAAATAATTCTTGATTTCTTCGATAAATGAGGTGCAAAGAAGCCCGGCGTCACCCGAGAAATACAGACAGTTAAGCCCAAATCTTTCAATTTCGGGGCACCTTAGATCCGGAAATAAACCGACTCTGGATGTATTATGTCAAGTGAGGTATAGCTTGTCTGGTTTGGGTTTTCCGCTCACTGAATTGCAGACTTTCAGACAAATTGCAGACTCTGCAGAAAAAAGATCCTTCCTTTTCCTTATCCAGGTGTTCCAGGTTTTAAGTTTCCAATTCACCAGCTAGCTTGTACTTTTACTCTTCTCTCACTTAAGCCTAACTCTATTCATATTGGGACAAGTTAGATACAAGAATTCACAGACTCTGGCCGAAACTATAAAATTAAGATATATATTTTGTTTTTACGTTCTCAGGACCATAAATTGCCCTGGCAAAAAAAGAAAAAACAATATGACCCAAAGAATTATTTTATTTGGGCAGCGTACGATGTTATCTATCATATGAATGTTCTTTGAAAGCCTATTAAGATTAGACATTACACATCCAATATGGTTCACCAGCACTAAAATAATGAGCACGCGAAAGGACAGGACACCATTCATAATATTCTCCGTGCATTGGATGGTATAAATGCCAAACAATGTACTATTATCCTAAAGGGTAGGAATATACACAGACGCCTGCCTCGGCTTCTTCCTGGTAGAGAGAACTGCAAAACATGGTATAAGGTAATATATACGTGATGACACACAGCATGGCGAACGCTGCAACGGGATCCACCAGATAACGTCATATTGATACCCTCCCGAGTAGCCAATACCGAGAGAGCCTCCGCTCACCAGACTGCACAACTGACAAAAAAAAAGAAAGAAAAAAGTGCCTCTTTGCTATGGCTTCCGATCACATGCGCTTTCCCATCGGCACACTGCTCTCACTTTGACGAACGCTGGCTTCGAAACCGCTCCACGGATCTGTACACTTCGGCGTTCTCATGAAACTCTCATCGCCGAAGTTGAAGTACATAACTATTGTTAATCACGAAGTTGTTTCTAAGATGCACGCGTAGCGAAAGTGCTGAGTTATACAGGACTCTGCGCATTAAAAAAAGACTTCAAAAGCAAGCATGTCTTCTCTAGAGAAGCATGGGATACCGAACCCGCGACAGACTACAACTAGCTCTTTAGTGAAAGATTCATCTGGAGGCGCCGCCTTACACTAAGGCGGAGGGAGGACTTTACATGGCAGCTGCGACGTGCTTGGTGTCCAAACCAATATAAATCTTACAGCGTGGCGCAACGCGCGAAAATTGCCGACGCAGCGCAACGTTTAATGTTAACATGAAAGCGCGATTCATGTCTCCCTTTATACGCGTCTTTGTTTTCGGTCAACACACCGAGAGTTTGTAAAATGTTCCCTTTAATGTCCTCAAAGCTAACATTCATGCATGAAACAGAATGACAAACTAGCTGTCCAACACTGGAAGTAGTAGATATATTTAGAACGTTTCTTTCGTACTTCGACGTAACCAATTGATCTTTCGACCCCCAAAACAAAAGTGGAGTTAACTTAGGAGTAACTTAAGAAGTCAATGAAGGCTAATCGCAAACACGTGTAAGTTAGAATACTGAGTGCGTTCTTGCATAATTATTTGTAAGGTGCCAATTTGCTCGCAAAAGTATTTGAGACGGAGTAACCAGAGTAGGAGTTTTAGATCTGGTAATTTTTCGCTTTTGACGTTTGAGAGATAAAACCGTTTAGCGTCACACATTCTAAAAAAAGCAAATATTTTATTAAAAAATATTTTGACGAGTAGGCAAATTATTGATCTGTCATTTGACAAATCCTTAATCAAACAAAAGTTATAGACACCTTTTTTTAACAAGCGTAGATTGCAGACTCATTAAAGCAAGGTGGCGATGCAGGCAAGTTGGTTCATGATACAACTGTGACAATGACAAAAATAAGAGAGGTTTTGACGGAACAAGCGCCGTACTTTGACTGATTTTTCTTTTTTTGACGACTGTCTATTTTTATATATTTAGTCGAATCAAGCGCTTGGCTCGTCAACACCTTCCTTGTTATTTTTATGTATGGGCTGGTCCCAGTTCTACCGTTAGAACTCGTTATTATAGTCAACCAAGAACACAGATAAATTTTAATGACTTTTTATTCGAAATCATCACAGATTATGTTCTAGAGCGTCTTCTGACTGTTCTTGTCCACTTTTTCAAACGTTTTTACTAGCTCTCTTGATATTAAAACCGATGTGGACTGTTGATTTTAGATTTCTTGGGAGCATTTGATGTTTCGAACCATGACTTGTTATTTTATAAACTTAGCTCATATTTACTTGACAGCAAAGTATTTGCTTAGCTAAGGGACTACTTGAGCAAATAAAATCAATGTGTTGAAATAAGGGGAAACATTTTATTCTATAAGTGACATTTCAGGTGCTTCAGGAGCTGTACTCTGCGTTTTGCGCTCTTTTTGTTTTTAATATACACTATCATTAATGCATTACTTGCAAATATGGCGCTATTCTCAGATAACTGTTCTAAATATGGATTAAATATGTCCAAGATATTAATATTTTCGATATTAGTATAGAAAATATCTCTATAATGGGAAAAGTGACAGGTGAATTTTAATGTTAATAAGTGCATACATTTTAGATTTTTTTAAAATCAGAAAATCATGATAAGTTACTACCGGCACAAAAAGTTGAAGGGTCATGTCTAGGTGATCAATCTCAAGACTCGACATGGCTAATTTCATAAAAAATATTTTGCCGACGCATCAAGCCTGTCTGTAGAATCACAAACTTTCGAACCATACTACGATCAATTCACACAATGTCAGATTGCCCCGATATTGATGTTGATTCTAACGCCTCGTTTTTAAGGTTAAAAGAGTGCAGGAGAACAGTGGTGAGCTACTGTATCGTAATCTAAATTTTTCTGGACTGGGTGTAGTCAAACTATCAAAGTTGTTCGCGCATTCCTTTTTTTGCTTTTTCATCGCGAGAGGAGGAGTCTTGTTCACCTTGCTTTTGTCTCTTTCGTTCTATTTTATAGTTCAATATGTTTACGTGTAATTGTGTTGGACACATATCGATATATATATGTTTTGCTTTATGTCACTTGGAGCATTGACGGTCGGATATACATGAAATGTTCAAGTTTGTGTTGATTGCCTGCCATTTGGGATATGCCACCGAATTGAGATTCGTAGTTATATAGTTGTTTTATTTTTGTTTGTAATGATCTTTGCTACGTCATTATGTTTCCTCTGTTACACTGAACGGACCAGAGGTGCTATCGCGCATAATCCCCCTTTCTATTCTACTTCAGCGGCTGACATCCGCAAAGCAAACAAACAAAAAAAGAAACCCCCCAAAAAAAACTTTGTGCTTTTAATATATCTGCTAAACGTTAAACACGCACATATTGTATGGAATGCACTACGAAAAATATTTCGATTATTAGTTCCGACAGAACATTCGTCAGCACAAAAGAGGTCCAATAATGAGATTTACGCAGAGATAACGAAACATGGTCTAGGCTCAAAGTTTCAGATACGATTTATAACGAAGTGCTTGCTCTATCTGGAAAAGCGGACTGTAGAAGCAAATTTCTGAAACTGTTTTTTAAATAAAATGTCTGCTTTTTTCGATAAAGAAAGAAATCGTTTGCCTAAAGATTTGTTCGGCCTGTAAAACTGCGTTTAATTGATAGCTGTTTAATTTGTGTTAGAAAGACGGTGCTTATTCCAGATGTTTTTGGTAGTTACTGTCTTCAATATTCCAGTTGTCTGATGAAAACTTCGTTCTTTTAGTCCTTTTAGAGATGCTGTTTATTGCACTCGAGATATTTAGCAGAAAATGTCATTTTATACTATCAGGTGTCTCAAGTAGCGGCCAAGCTCTTCAAATCGGCCGCAAAACGCGGTTTCTTAACCTATCGCGCTACGATTTTGTGCAGGGTTTCCAACAGGTGGTGTATTTATTCTATAAAATTTGCAAAGAGCGAACTTATCTTATGAAAAAGCGAAGAAGAAAAAGGCTTAACTCTTAGGGAAACCCAGCGAAGCCAACGGTCTTCAATTGATAGGGCACTGTATTGTTTGAAGACCGGTGACTTCGGTACGTTTCGATAGGAGTTAGGACTTTTCTTTTTTTACTTTTTCCTCGCGTAAGTTCGCTCTATGCAAATTTTATAAAAATAAAATGACCACCAGTGGGCAAAGCTGCAGAAAATCGTAGCGCGATAGTTTCAGAAACAAAATTTTGCGGTCGATATATATAGCCTGGCCGTTGTTTGGAACGCCCGGTAGTTGCATTTATACAGATTGAGATTTCGAGTTACGTTAGGTTAATCTTTTTTTAGAAAAAACCGAACACTAACTTTCGTCGGCAGTGTGCCTTCCTCCTCCGCATTTCCTAAAAGGTCTGTGACATTTCAGAGCGAATAGTTTAGTGAGTCACCAGCCGAATTTTTATCATTTTGATCAATAACCGACTAATGCTGCAGCTACTCAAGAGGAACATAATCAGCCATATGTCTCAAAAATACATCACTCCTGCACCGCAAGAGTTAGTTGCATTTATTTTGCTTCAAAGAGTGTCAGAATGGAATGGAGAGGGCGATTTTGAAAGTGAAGGGTGCCTAGTAGACGATGGTGCCGACAGGGCGGTGCACGAAGTGTCCACCTCGGCTCTGGTGCACGGAACTGTGGGAGCCGGTCACCACTGGAGCGTGGTGCACCTCGGCCTGGTGGTAGGTGCTGCGGATAGAAAATACATTTTAATCTGTTAGCCCCAACAAAAATCAGCCATCGATGAGAACAACAGTTTGATGTAATTAGCTATAATGTCGAGCGTGCGAAGCTAGGTAAGGCTCAACTTATAAAACCAGAATTGTGTTCGAATTACATTATTAGATAATTTTTTTCTTGTAAGCAGACCATAATCATTTTTTCGCTTTTTCCAGCCTCACATACCCAAAACTAAGCGCATAGCGTTCAAGGTGATGCAGCTTTGGACAAACCTAGCTTTAAAACAACGCGTTCCTATACTAGCTGCTGCTCATTAACCTTGCAAGACGTTAAGATTGATGAGTTTAAACACACAAGTCGTAAGTAATACAGTGATATTGCCACGCGTCGCGTTGTCTCTACTCCGGGCTGTTTAGGATTATCGATCCCATCGCTCAAAGCATCAGTGCGCACATTTTGTTAACGCTCTTATCGAGACCCCGCTCACGGTCGGCTGTAGAAAGTTCGACGAGTTTATAAAAGTATAGGGGCCGGGAGACGATAGGTAATTCCTCTCGTAGCCGACCATTCCCTACGCTAACCTACCTTGCTGCCACCGTGTTCCTCGTATTATTTTTGGAGGGCACTTATTCGCCTAAATAAAACCAGACTTCAACTGCAGTGCTGAGGCCGTTAACTTTTTAAACACAAAGTTCGTGCCTAAAGTTCGCCCAACGCACCGATTGGACGTCGGCGACAAAAACGCGAAGTGAACACCGCCAATTTGGGCGAAAACTTTGTGTTTGACAAGCCTAGGAACCCTGCAAGTTATTTCTGCGGCTTCGTCACGTTACAATATCACAGATCAAGAAATGTAGTAACAGGTATTAACGTTACTTGAAAATTAGGGTGTAGTTTCTATTTGGTTAACACTCTAATCGCAAAAGCACGAATTTTCAAACAATCCTTGAGTTCTAAGAACTCACCCGAAGAAGGGATCATGCTTGGTGACGGTGGTCTTGGGGTGGACGACCTTTTTCTGGCTGATGGTGTACCCGTGGGCGTGGGGTGGCACGTAGGCCACCTCGCTGTGGTGCTCCACCACCGGCTGACGCACCACCGTGGTGGCCACGGGAACGTGGACGGCGGCAGCGTGGTAGGCGTGAGGTGCCACGTATCCGGCCTGGCAGCAGGTGGCCAGCAGAACGAGACAGGGCACGAGGGCGGCCTTCAAGGACAAGGTGAATGGTTTTTTTTAGTTCCGATACTTTATGTGCAAATGTGCGGACGCCTTGTTTGAGCGCACTACCGAGCAAGCATGCGCAGACTGGCGTTTCGCTCGTCGTCCGCCAGAATGGAAATGCCTTTCTGGTGCGGAATGTACGCTACAAAAGTGCCATGGAAGCCAACGTTCAATGTCCCATCGTCATAAACGGGCTCTGCAATGAACGACTGTAAATACCACCTATATATTAAAAATATGACAGCAATACAAGTCACTATATTACACAAAAAACCCCTAGCCCTTCAATTCTGAAGAACCTTTGCTTTTGGTAGGTCTCTCAAGAAATCTGTAGGCGAATTTAGGACTCTTAAAAAGAAGAGCATGGCTTGGATTGAAAAACTATACTGACTGAAAAACAGGCAGAAATATGTTGTATGATTCGTCTTTCTCCATGGCTTCGCAAACACGATCGACTATGAATATTTACTCAAATAGTTTAACTTAGAATGAAACCGGAGCACTGAAACTTATGCCGTAATCTCGCCTTTAAACTTTGCGCGAATCAACGCCTGTTTAACAAATCATTTAAATAACTTTGCGTTGCCCCTTTATTGTATCTATCCGCATTAAATGAGGTGTCAATGGATGGCTCGTTTCCATTCATAAAGTTAAAGCCCACAGAAAGTGTACTCACGAAGGTGTTCATGTTGTATGTGGACGGGGATGCTTCGAGTTGCCTACTCGTTTCAAGACTGTGCTGACAGGGATATCACAGGAGTTCTTTTTATAGGAGGCTATGAGGAAATAGTGAAAGGTGTCGTAAACACCTGTGCTCGACGAGTGCTGCGTGCCCCACCCATAATATTTTGGCGATACCGTCGAGATTACTCCTCGCGTTATCCGCCTTGACAGCGGTCAGCGGCCTTAGGGAGGTTTACCCGCAACGTCGAGATTCGCGCACTGACGGCATCTCATCAGAGTGCGGCGCACGGAATTTACTACGTGTGGGACGACTGAATTCCACTGTAGGTTCACCTTCAAACGTATAAACACTGCCTTTCTTCACTTGTTTCTTCGTTTTGAGAATACAGTTGCTTTTCACTGGGGTATACCTGAGAGCTAATATGCATATAAAATTGTTCCGTTTAATAACTTCCAATAATCACGGGTGCGCCTCGTGTTCAGTTTTGGAGCTTGTATTAGACGCTCTGTGGCATATAGCGGCGCTACCACCCATGATCTGCCTGTCTGGTTCATTTTTTCGTTTGTTTTAAATTTTCACTAAAAATACTCTAGTATCCCAGGAAACAAAAATGTGCCTCTGCTAGCGCGGGTAAAGCGGACATGCTCTAAAGAGGCAGGTCTACTTTAGCTCATGAATAAATACTGGTGCTCTTATTTCAGTGTGACGATTGCTCTACCATTTCAGATGTCGATTCGTACCCACTTTTTGCTACTTACTGGTGAAACTAGAAATATTCACAAAAAAAGTATTTACATTAGTTTTTTCTAGTTGCTTTCCATCTTTTTCGGGATACTTTACGCCAATACCACAGACTAAAAACTATAGGGCACATCAGATGGCCAGGAAATACGAAAGCAATAATTTTCATGCTCAATGTCTGTTTAACGTAATGTTTTTTTGTTGTTTTTTGTCTCATGGAAATGTCTTAATACGCAATGCGTTAAAGGGGATGGCGTGCTTGCTTAGTTATATTTGTCATGAGCTACTTTAGCCTAATTTTATACTTCTAACAGAAAGAAAAAAACAGAAAGAGGACTAGATACAGACGGGCACAATCTTTCATGGAGTGTGCCCGTCTGTGCCTCGTCTTCTTTCGGTTTTATTGTTTGTGCCTAAATGGGTGCGTTCGCTTGCTCTTGCTTTGGCCCAACGTGTGGTCTTGAACATTTTCGTGTTTCAAATTTCGATAAAGCTGCATGGCTTGTACTCTGCAGCCAGACCGCTTCAGGTTTAAACATGAGTCCTATAAATAGGCAACTTTATCTACTTGCGTTTTCAATATGTTTATATTTATTGAGAGTGCAAATTTTTATTTTTATTTCTTATTGAGAGGGTGAGATACTGCGAGAAGCTGGTAATATGAATAGTTCAAAGAGCTATTCATAGCTATTCATAGCTATTCATAGCTATTCATAGAGCAGCTTAGGTGCAGGTCACAGCCAGCTCAAGCCCCACCCACAGATAAGTGGCCTCGTCCATTACTACTAGACTGGCTTGGCTGCTGAACCTAAATAAGTGGCAAGCATAGTGTCTCCTTATCGCGTCATCCGGTGCATCCAGTCTGGGAGTCTAACAACGCCTGCTAGCCGTGCGTGCAGACGAGCGGCAGCCTGTCACCGTCTGCTATTCCACACCACCGCCTATCGTCGTCTGCAATGCCATGCGACACAGACACGAAAGAAGCGCGTTTGCGTCCGTTTCCTCTGCCGCCCGTCTGCTATACATCCCCTGTTCAAAACGTTCTGCATCGCTCAGAAGACGCGACCATGAAAGCGGCGTCCTGGCGTTCCATGATGACGAGCCACGGCCAAATACAAGCGTCTGTCAGCGTTTATCAATAGTGTTATAAAAGACAAAAAGTTGACCACATCTCCACGTGGTGAATGATGTTGATTGGGGCGAAGCTCTGGCGGTGCTTGTCTGCGTAGACGCTGAGCCGCAGCATGCCAAGCCTTCTCGTTCGTTTCGCTTGTTTTCATCCATAAGTCGGAAAGATAATGTGCTGGTATGGAACGTAGTTGTACACGCATTTGAGCATTTGACCGCAGCGCCCTCTCGTCTATAAACGTTGAGCCAATGCATGCAAAGTTTAACACGATTATATACGCATTTGACCCCAGCGTCCTCTCCTGTATAGGACGTTGAGCGGCTACATGCAACGTTTCACCCGTGACATCCCCAGCTCTTGAGTTACTGCCACATCTCAGAATACCCTACTCGTCCCCCAGTCGTGGCCGAGTGCTTAAGGCGATAGACTATGCTTCGTTTCAGCTTCAGTAAGACGCAGCCGATGCTACAAGCGCGAGCGCGGGGCTTTCAGCGTCCCTGCCAAGCACGCGCTCGTGCAGTGCAAGCACTGTTCAGGGCTCACATGCTCGCGCTCGTAGCATCGGCTGCGTCTGGACCCAAGCTGAAACGAAGTATAGAAATCTACTGGGGTCTCCCCCGCACAAATTCGGATCTCTATCGACTCCATAAAATTTTTTTCATCATTTTCATATTTTTTTTATCGTTCTTTTATTTTTTTTTTCTACACGAGCACGTGAGTAGCGTGCTCACGTGCTCATGAGCACGTGACCTCACGAGCAGGAGCACGAGCACTGGACGCCAGACAGACACAAGACAGATGGACGGACGAATGGACGGACGGACATGGCTAGCCCCTAAGGAGCTTCGCCCCCAAAAATAATTGACACATTTCCACGTGGTGAATGATGCTGATTGAGGTGAAGCTCTGCGGTGCTTTGTCTGCATAGACGCTGAGCCGCAGCATGCCGAGCCTTTTGTTTGTTTTCACCCATGTCAGAAAGAGAATGCGTGGTGATGGAATGTGCTATATACGCATTTGAGCATTTGACCGCAGCGCCCTCCTCGTCTTTAAACGTTGAGCCAATGCTTGCAAAGTTTAACGCGATTATATACGCATTTGACCGCAGCGCCCTCTCCTATATAGACGCTGTGCGGCTACATGCAACGTTTCATCCATTGACATTCAGTTCTTGAGTTACCACCACTATCTCAGAGCCCCCTACTCGTCCCGCAGTCATGGCCGAGTGGTTAAGGCGATGCACTAGAAATTTATTGGGGTCTCCTCTTGCAGGTTCGAATCTGTGGAATGCGCAAACATATTTTCATCATTTTTTTTATATTTTCATAATTTTCTTATTTTTATCTATCTTTTTCCATTAGTTTTTTTTTTTTTTTTGCTTTACACGAGCACGTGAAGCTCACGAGCATGAGCACGAGCATGCCGGACGGCGGACGGGCGGATGGACGGACATGGCTGGCCCCTGAAACGTTTCGCCCTAAAAACAAAAAAAAAAAATCAACAAATTAAATATCGCAATCCTTGTAGCTTTCTGTTCCTATTTTTTCCTCACATGGCATACGCAAGCAAGCGTGATTGATTCTGATGACGCACAATTAAAACGCGACGTAAAACATTCGTTTTGGTGATCGAGTGCACTGTAAACTTAAAGGCTTGCCTTCGGAAGCACAATGAGGGGAAGATACCTGGACTACCTTGATACGAGACGTAATGCCCAATTGACTCCAACAAAAGGGCTCGAAAATTCTTACCTGTGTAGTTATCTTTTCGGTATTGAAACCATGGCCGCAATCACGACGGTTCACAATTCATGAAGCAGGGGCGGCTGCTTTGTGAATTTTGTTTCTCAAGCTACACGCACTAAAACGTTTCATCCAAAGTGTCATAGTCCTTCTGAAAGGTCAGCAAACAATTTGAGACGAAGTTTAATCTGAAAGCTTTGCTATACTTACGGTTAAGCCCGTTTAATTTTGATAGCCTTCAATCGCGTACTGTGGGTACTAAGTACCAGACATTGCTTTCAGCCAAGTACCTGACCGACGAAGAATTCAGGCCCTCTGCTAAAACGTTACTTGATCTGTTCACGGATTCGGAGGACGCTCAGTCATTTGACAATGACCTGGACGGCAGTTGTGAAACAGAACTTGAGAGTGAGGAGAGTGACGACAGGCCAAGACAAACTAAAGTCACCGAAGGACAACAGCAAACGCTCCGCCCAGATGGAGGAGGAGAGTGTATGTCATTGTTTTGTTTCTGCAGGTACATCATGGTGAACTAAAAGTGGCTCGGCGTACTCATACCCGCTTCTTTTCTTTGGAATATGATTTTCTGGCATAATCCGTCGAAGAGGAGGATCAAGTATCGAGTAGCCAGATGCGCCAGGAGCCAGATGGGACACAGGAAATATTTTCAGATACGTTCAAGAGGACTTCTGGGAGAAATGAGCCTACCGGAAAATATCTATTCTTTCAGGAAGAGGAGTAAAGACAATTCACACGAACGCAAGAGTTGAAGATGTTTGCTGAGTATTCACATTGACATGGGCATACCAAAGCTCATTAACGTAGAAGTTTGGGCTAGCTTTGCTTTGTATTTATCATTCCAAAGCCCGGAGTGTGCGGCTGTACTGGTAGCGGTTGTCAGTGTAGATCTAATTCTCAAGCATTACCGCAGAAAGTTTATCTTTTTTCGAACTGAGAAGCAACCTTCACTTTGCTGACAAAATTTCAGTGAGGAGAAATTAAGAAACAAAAAAAACAGGCTCTTTCTAGTAAGGCCGATCATCAGCTCGTTCAGAAATGCCTGTTGGCGCTGCGTCGACATCGTGAGTATCTAATGACGAGCAGAATGTACCATTTTCAGAGATTTCCTGTGGCGGCAGTCGCGCCTGAAGCCAAATCCTGTCAGCCTTAAATATTTTACAAGTGCACCTCTCGATCGCTTGGTTCTGAGCCTCCATCTATGATGGCGAGCGCATGAGTTCTGATTATGATATGCGAGGTTCGATCTTAGTGGAAGAACTGTCGCGAAGCTGCGAAGCGCTGAAGGGCGAAGACTTTCTGTTCACGACAGGTATTTGACGGGCCTGAAAATAGCTAAGCATCCAACTGATTAAAAAAAGCATTTGACCGGCTCGGTGATGGTCAATTGTACTCGTGGCGTTGCGGCGACAATGCCACGGGACCTGTCAATGTAGCCGGTAAGTCAAAGTGTAAAGTGAGAAATGACAAAAGATTGTGCGTTGTGAAGTGGAAAGACGCAGAAATTTGTCTGGAGGCTCCTATCTCCTCACTCTCAGCATTTGGTGCAGAGCCCGAAGCAAGTTGCGAGAGGTGGTCGAAGGATGAGAAGTAGACAAATAAAGTGAAATAAAGACACGCAGTTGCAAAGTACAACATGTTAAATGGGCGAAGTCCAACTTTATATGGCAGGATCGGCTCCTACTTTAGGATCTCTTTGCGAAAGAGGAAGTGGCCTTTCGTGTCTTCGAACAGTGTTTGGTCGTGGCCTGATGTAACAGCTGGATTGAGTACAAGAGAGATTGTGGAACGAGCAGTCGTTCCAAAAGAGCAGAGAACTGGGCCTTCTTGACTTCAAGATCGAACATCTGCGATAACACTGACTACAAGCTGGAACGCGGGGATCCAAGAGATTGCGAGAGCAGGAAGAGGTGAGCGATGAAGGAGAGACTAGTACCAACTGGGCGGCAGAGGAGCAAAACCATTCAGCTTCCCAGATGATGTCAGAGAGACGACGTAACATGATGTTTTCCCAGGGCACCAAGGGCTTTGATCACATAGGCATGCAGAATCCAGGTCGCGTAGCCAAATCAAGGGTAAAATGCCTGAAGCGTTGCGTATTTCTTTGCCCTCAGATGAATCTGTATTGTTTTTGCCTTTCATACGCGCGACCCAACCGGGGACATCCACGATCACCCAACTTTGCTTCTTTGTTTGAAAAAAATTTATC
>JAZHYW010069585.1:0-40902 GCA_037355805.1 Ixodes ricinus
CCGGTCATTAAGCCGAAAACGCTATCTAATGAACCAAACATACACATTTCCATGACCTTGTGATAATAACGGACAGTACAGAAACTTCAGGAATGGACGAATTCCGCCCGATTGTGACGAAAATCTAAGGCCGCGACTGCTACGCACGAAAAGCGGCAGAACTCTCAAGAGCACATTTCAGAAACCAGACCGACGCAACCCCCTACACAACACTGTGACTTTGTAAATGGACGAAAACTACGATCCTAGTGAGCCCATTAATTCAATAGCTTGAGTCCGAGTGCCAAAAATTGTCCAAAGCGTTTTTCGTGCTACGGATAGCGGTCACGTGTTTTGCACCACTCCTCTTGCTTCCTTGAAGGGCGGTCGCACTTGCTCACACTCAAAAAACAAAAGAAAAAGGTGTGGAGGCTCAGCAGAAGGTGAGGTCGAAGGGAGAAGGAAAAGGCACCTAAGCTCCTTTCTGCATCTTGTCTCTCTCTCTCGGTCTTAACTTCATTCAGGTTAGATTGAAAACTTTTCTTAAAAGTTTCGTCATCGTCGGTTTTGAGTTGGTCTCAAACCAACGTTTTGTGACCGACTCAAAACATACGCGGGAATCACCAGGGAGTGTCATTTCGCAAAGTCATTATAGCCGATTCATAAATTACACCTGGCGTGATTCAACGAGAGACTGGCTGCGGATACGTCGTGTCAGGCGGGGGCCGACGCGACTTATTTGATACACTACAAGTATCGGCAGGGTGAAAATAATATCGGCACAGAATTTCTGATCTGAAGCCATAATTTGCTTGACACTTTAGCTGCCGCCTAGGCTTATAGAACAGCTTTTAATCTGCAAATATTAGCTTGCTGCTCCGCCAATGACCAGAGCTGTTCATTGTTTGGCGGTGTACTTTTAATATATCTTCGACATGAAGGCTGAGTGAGCGTTCCTGTGAACTCAGCCCGAGCCCTATTGAAAACGAGTGCTGGGTGAGCGTTCTTCGAAACCTCGTGTGGTGATTATGGTGATAATAGTGCACCTAAGGTGGAGCTGACTTCAAGAGCACAACCATCTCTATCAAAAGGCACAGACGAAAGCAGGGCAGTTGGCATTGAGAAAACACAGGAGGGTTGAGAAAGAAGAACCGAATGGAAACCGAGATGACCCTGAAGCACATACGGACGTCCTTCACACACCAAGAAGACATCGTCGACCAACTTGAACTTCTTTATCGTAATTGAAACAACCAGCCAGGCACCCTGATCCACTGCTCCGACACCACCCCAACTTCACACTGCCCCGCGTTTCGTTTGACTGTTCTGATGGTGAACATTCCGGCGCTAGTGTTGAATTGATCTGAAGATAAATGTCACAATACCTTTTGTACAGTCATTTGATTTGCAACTTGTAATACGTGTTTATATTTTTGTCCAATGAAAGCACTCTATTGTGTTCCAATTTCCACGCGACACACTCCGCGCGGGTGTGACATCCAATCCTCGCATTTTTGGTGACGGTGACAAAACAGCTCTTAACTTTCACCACTTATGAGCTCTAACATCGCTAGCGTGTGTGTGGAAGAAATAAGACACAAAAAGAAGTCAATGGTAACTGGCAAAGAGTTGTGTTCATTCGGCTGCTTCTTAAAAACAATTGACTGACGAAGGTCTGCTCGAGAGAGAGAGAAAAGAGAGAGTGAAAGAGAGATGAGCGGACAAAAGATAGCGATCCCACTAGAGAAGCAAAGACCCAAGCTCGTGCTAGTTTGATGAAGTATATAGGTGAAACTGCTAGAGAAGTAGGGGTCCAAGGTTATGTTTGGTGAAAGGCACAACGTGTTGTACTAGAGCTAGAAGCTGCAGTTGCAGGGACCGGCAAAAACGTTCGATCACGTAAATTGCAGATGCTACTAGTGAGCATACGCTAACCTCCCCCTGCCCTAATGAAGGGCGCGATGAGATTGATCCTTATACCGAATGGTTTCGAGCGGATTGCAAAAAGTCAAGAATGGCGCCAGGCATGATTTGAAATGAAGTGAGTTTTGATGAATCGAAATTCCTTTCCGAAGCTACAACTGTCTTCGGAAAAATAAATACAACCGATCGTAAATACATCTAGTCTACGAAACGTCAAGCTAGAGTGGCACACGAGGGAGTGCTTTCTGAACTGCAAAAACTATTTCCACACCTAGTGCTCGACAAGTTTTTGAGCCAGGAGATCTAGGCTATGTCTCTTGTTGTGGATATATGCGGTATGCTAGAGAACCGTCCGATCGCCAAGAGTAGAGCGTGTAGCCTGGCAAGTTTTCAGTCATTTACATAGCCTTCCAGCGATAGTCGATATTGTGGGGCCTCTATCTCCAAACTCTAAGAAGAGGAAACGGAAATATGCTCTATCTTGCTGACTTCGGGACGAACTACATTCACGCTATTGCGTTACCAAGTATTAACTATGAGAGGGCCGGCGAAGTCCCATTGAGACATTTTCCTGTGTAGAGTTTCTACCGAAAATTTCTTCCGATCCTGGCTAATCGTTCAGGTCCGGAATTTCGGGAGAGCTAGGCCCGGTTGATCTTGTCTACACAGCTGCCAACGACGCCGCATCACAATATGGCAAACAGCCTCGTAGAACATTTGAACTGCACGCTGCGGCAGATCATTGGACAGTTCTGTCGTGAGATCTCCAGGAGCTGGGACGGTTATATTGCGCCACTGTTATTCGCATAACGGAAGTGTTACAGACCAGCGTAGTGGTCGCGCCTTTGGACCTATTGTACTGGCGGATAGCCGAGAAAACCCAGACTATGATTAAAGAGCATTGTAGTGCTACATGGTCGAGCTCCATAAGCGCTTAGATGAAACATGCCGAAAAGCCCAAGAACAGGTCAAGTAGCGAATATCATAAAAAAGTTATAAAGGCGTGTGGCACCAGCTCTTTGTTGGAGACGAGCTACTGCTTTGACGTATTATACCAAAAACTTATCCTAACCTGAAGGCCGGCCTTCACCGTCTTTGAACAAACAGAAATAACGTTGACTTCGTCATCGATCTGGAAACAAGGATCAGCTTGATTCATACAATATGTTGAAAATGGAGAAGGAATTACGTTCATAAAGAGGCACCGTAGTGTGCCTCAATGTACTCTATAGACACTTATTACCAATCGACGAGAGACACGTTACAATCCTCTGGCAAAGTACTAACAAATCATGTCAGATTAGTCCCAGCGAATGGACCACCTGGTGACTACAATGTAAAAGTAACCAACTGACAGTAAATTGACGTCCGCTTCTACTTGTAGTAGCGGACGTCAATTGAAAGAACAATAAAGGTGGTGAATGTGGATGATAAAGAGGCAGTCGACACCATTGATGTGCTGAACAAAAAATAATATAGTATAATAAACATAGTCAGTATTTTATCAGATAGCGCCGAGGTGCGCTATCTAATAAGCCTAAGCGTTGTCACGTGAAAGCTCCGATACTTGTTCACAGAGTAAAAACTTTCATAGTACAAGCTCATGCCACTTAATTGAATTCAGAATCATAATGGGAAACCTCCGAAAGCTTGACCGTGCGACTCGACTTCCTGGCTTGTGACACAAACACGCAATCACGCGAATGTAGATGTTGGCCGGCAGGTGCCAAGACTGCGCCGTCGTAACAGGCGCCCATGCTTCTGTTGACCATACGGTGCCGCACCGCCGTTTGACGTTCTTCCACATATACATCACTGAGTGCTGCAACGTGGCCTCGTTGTTCGGGGTCGACCCGTCTGGGCTGATAGCTCGGTGACCACTGTCTCGACCCGACGTACTGCGGCTGTCGCCATCACGTCGTCGCGGCGTCGCCTCGTCCGATCCTCTTATCTTGGGGCAACGAGTCCTATGACCGGGCGTACTCCCGTCGTCAATTTGACTCTATTCAGCATAGTGCTCATTGGTATGTATGCTGGTACGGCCGGTTACGTCTTGGCATTCGGCGATCTTCTGTCAACAGACGGCAAGACCTCAGAGCGGCCAGGTCAACGACCTTGTCTTACCGCGACCATGCAATGTCTTCAATCCTCAGGACGTCCACTTCATCTCAACAGTGGCAGAGGTTGCGCTTTTCGAGTATGAACATGTTTCTTTACTTTAGCGGTTGTCGCTCGCCAAAATCCGAAATGTTTGTCCGAAAACGCCTGCCTTAAAAGATCTTCATGGAGGTCGGCCGTCTCGTAGAAGGTGAGGAGCGGTAGCCCAGCAGGCCTAACCAGAATTCATCCATTGACTCTTCAGTTTTCTTAAGAATGCACTTGACAACCTGCACACTCTTTGGCGTGACTGTTAGACCGATGGTTGGGGAGGTGGGGTGAGCGACGTAACGTCTTGAAACCATACCTCCTCGAGAAGGTGATAACTCGTGGCTGAAAAACTGCGATTCATTATCGGTACATACCGCGAACGGTATGCCGTACCTTGTAAACGGGGCCGCTGAGTGCCGCAATTCCTGTTCTTTGTTTATCATCTTGAGTTTCTTGAGCTCTGCAAAATAGTAACGTGCGTCAGATGCAACGAGGTATGAGAATACTCGAAAAACAGTTATCAACCCCAACCCTGCAACATGCAGAGTTCGGAATTGGGCGCATTAGTAGTGGTTGTAATTGGTTGCTTCTAAGAAAACCTTCTACACGTAGATTACTTCTGTATCAGCAGAGTTCTGTCGCTGTTGAAACTCCGGCCACAGAACAAGGCGTCGTGCCCTTATTTTGTATTTCGTAAACCAAAATCGCCGGCGGTGAATTTTTGTTGGATTTCCGCCAGCATTCTTCTAGGTGTGAACACTTTTTTCCCTCGAAGATATATTCCGTTTGCCACAGATAGTTCCGATACGTAAAGGTTGAATTCACCTTAGAGTGGTTGGCCGACTGACTGGCTGCTGAATCTCAGTCTGCACGTAGTTGGGAGAACAGGTCTTATCAGCCACTTTATCGTTGCATCCGTAACGACGGAAATCTAGAGCTGAATCGCGTATACCTAAACGTCGTCTGTGGATCCAGCCTTGTCTACCTGACCGACGAGAGACGCACGTGAAAGCGTGTAACCAAGGCTAGGCGCACTCCCTGGAATATACTTCATTACACCGCTGTATTTGAGAAGTACTAAAAAAATGAACGTTTCTAAGCGAGGCGGCATGTCACAAATTTCTTTCATTGCAGCGAGGAGAGGAGGAGTTTGTGGTTGGTCTCAATGACGACCTTTCGTCCGTAGAGAAACTGCGGAAATATGTCGCAAAAAAATGCTAAGAGCCCCTTTTCAAGTTGTGCGTGACGTAGTTCAACTTGATCAGGCCTCGGGATGCGTGTGCCACTGGTCGCCAGTGAACCACGTGACACTACAAAAAGCGCCACACCAACGCCATCTTTCGTGTGCATCACGCGTTATCTTCACTCCTCGTTTTGAGGATCGAAGTTCCTAATACGGGCGCTGTACTACGAATCACCTCTGATACGATTTCGCTCACTTGCATGGCTCTTGGTCAACTCAAGCACCAAATGAGACTTTATAAGCTCTCGCAACAACCCTGTTTTTCAGACAGCTACGGCACGTATGTTTCGATGTGGTTAATAACCCCTAGCATACGTTGATGGTATGTTTTGATTCTGGCACCGCGACTTCCAGCAGACCTTGAACCAGCTTTGTGTTGGGCGAAATACCTTCCCGTCTGATGATGTCACCGGAAACTGCATTTCCGTTAAGCCAAATTTGTATTTCTGTGCGTATAACCAGATTTTCTCAGCTCTTTTAAGGCTGCCACTAAACGGTTATCATGCCCGCGGCTGCGTCGCGCCCCTCACCTAAATGTCATCAATATACAAGTCACACCGGGTAGACCAAATGCTTGACTCAGTGTCAATGGTAAAACTTCTGATGTCGGCAAGATACCAAAAGTTAGACGGAGATAACAGTATTTGCAGAAAGAAGTTGTCGAAAGTAAACATTTTGGACATTCTCTCCTCTATTGGTATCTCGGTGGAATCCAGAGTTTGCGTCGAGCAGGTAAAGTGAGACGGCGCCGCCAGCTCTCCTTCTACGTCTTCCCGCTGTGGGTCTCGTAATTCTGCCTTCTGCGCATGCTCGTTAATTCTTCTAATATGCATCAGACTCAAAGTCGCCCGAGTATTTTCTGGAACAAAACCAAAGGGTTTACCCAGTCGGTGGGGGAGTCTTCCTTTGATACTTCTGCTCGCTATATTTTGTATATTTGAAGCCTGGCAGCTGTATTTGCATTGAGGTGGTGGTCCATGAGGTGGTGGTCGGTACCGGCA
Source organism: Ixodes ricinus (assembly GCA_037355805.1). Classification (NCBI taxonomy): domain Eukaryota; kingdom Metazoa; phylum Arthropoda; class Arachnida; order Ixodida; family Ixodidae; genus Ixodes; species Ixodes ricinus. The sequence continues at coordinate 6,295 of JAZHYW010069585.1, forward strand.
GGGCTGCAGGGATGTCCTTAAATGCCGGTGGTGGCGATGTCTTGCTTTTCAACCTCGGGAGTGGAGCGGCAGCCGCTGCTGCGGGCGTCGTCGGGGCACGGGTGAAGACTCGGGTACATCCGCGAGGCGACCCGGTCACGGCGGGGCCACGTCGTCCCGGGCCCCGCCGAAGGGCGAGAAAGCGAACCAGGACTGCCTGACTTGTTTAATTCAAATCCCAGTGTCAACTGTTCCACAGCGATACCAACATGCCCAAGCTGAGCACGCGCCACTCCGAGTGGGACAGGCGCTTCGTTCGTTCGGAAACCGTGCCCGTAAGACTGCTAAACTCAAGAATGCTGCACTCCCTTCTGGAAATCGTCGCTAAGAGGCTAATGGTAGGACAGCGGCACCCTCTGGGCTGGCTGAACGACGGGATAGGCACCACGCCTGCAGGACCATGCTATAAGGCTGCTTCAGTCAGCATACAGCCTTCAAAAAGGTGCGTCAGATATTGGGTAGTCTAGTACTCCTCCGAAGTGCTCACATACGTCCCCTGTGGGCTGCACAATACCCAGGCTTCGCTTGCGTCCAGTCCCAGTATGGCCTGGTGACCATCTTTCACTACAAAGGAACTTCACGCCTTTAGCAGCGTTTCCGACGGTCTCCTTCTGGCACGTCGTTCCAAAGTTGCTGATGACTCCTGGATATGCTCGCAGGGCAGAGCCACGGGGCTTCAACGCTCTTATGCTCTCAACTTTTCATACACGGAAAAGGTATGCAGGCTAACGAGATCCGTGGGAACTTTAAAAAAGACTTCTCGAGCAGAAACTTGAGCTTTCAATACCTATTCGCGGTTTCCGTTTTTGCCGCCTATCTCAAGGACGTCAAAGTCATCGCCGACGTCATTTTCGTGAACCTCGGCAACTACGGTCGAGTTAGGACAGCAAATCGCGGAGTGATTAAACGTCCACCATGAGTTGTATTTTTTTCGTGGGCGGGACACCGTATCGCCTTTCCGTAGCTTCATCGATCTTTATATCTTTGGTCCACCTTGCAGCGTTGAAATCCGCTTTTTGTGAGACTAGCATCGATATGGTCCGGCAGCTTCGTTCCATACTGGGCTTCATCGAGCCAGAGTTTGCGCTACTTTGCACATTTATTCTGCCTTTAAAAACACTAGACCCTTCTCCCCAAGCATTTTCTAGCGATGCTTAAAATAATTAGTGCCAAACACGATCTAGTCTCGGATCATTGAGTCATGCTGTTCTCCCAAATTGCACTGGGCGGCTATATTTATCAGGACTTTAATAAACCTTTTAGACGTGTTCTCCCTCGGCTTGCGCTATCGAGCCATATACCTAGCGTTCATGCACTTCATTGCTCACATCAGCGAAGTAGGCTTCAATCTCTATGAGGAGGGTTGCGTAGTCGTACCGGTCTTTCCCGTTTTCAAACTGCTTTGTGCTTTGTCGCCGTAAACGCTCAGCAGGACTGCAGCTTTTCCAGCTTCACATCTTGGGTGTTCTTTCGATGCTGTAGACTTCAAAAACAGCTCGACATTCTGCTTGGAAGCGCTTCCAGTTTTCGAAAACGTTTGCCCGACAGTTGTAAAGGTCTCCGACGTTTTTGAGCGGATCCATCGTCGTCGCTGCGCCGTCTGAATAGGCTTAGCCCCGTACCGGCCACTTCTGACACCATGTATCAGGATGATAAAAAGGCAGTCGACAGCATTGTGTAGAGAAAAAGAAGATCGTTTAATGTACGTACTCTGTAGTTATCAGATAGCGCTGGGCGCACTGGGCATAGAATATCGTTTAATGTACGTACTCGGTATTTATCAGATAGCGGTGGGCCACTGGACATAACTAGTGCATCGTCGTTCGATGCGCTGTGCACGATACGCCCGATACAGGAGGAGGATGAACAAAAAACTATACAGGACACATAAGACTGCTTACGTGTATGAATGGGAAGAATTCATGCACGCAGCGCATTTTTTAAGCAGCGCACCACGTCTTCCTTTTTTATACTGCGCTCATGGCGGTGACATCACGCTCCCCCACTGCGCAGGCACGGCAAGCCTCGGGGCTCCATGGCTTCCGTGAATATCCATCTGCATTGCTACTGATGTTTTTGGTTCGATTTTTGAAGCGTGTCCGCTTCGAGCTTGAGCAGCCTCGCTCGACCTACGACAAAGCAGGTTCGTTGCTGTGCTTTAAGCCAATGCGATTTTAACTGCCGTGTTGCTGCTCAATGGGAATTCAACTGCCGTTTTTTTGCTACAGACGGTTACAGACAACGCCCGCTTCGCTCCATAGGACAGCGTAATTGTTTCGCATAAAAATGCTACAACTGGGTATAATTAAGCCTTCCTAGTACCCTATCTGGACCCATTGTGATGTAAAGAATAATGGCGGGGTGACGCAAGTTTGTATCGACTTCAGGTAATTGAAGAAAGTCCTAATGTCGGACAATGAACCCATTTCAATGTTGGACATGATGTTCTACAAGCTGGAAAAAAGGTCGGCTCAAGTTTGATTTTAAATGATTTCTGGCAGGTTCTAATGCATGAAGGGTCAAAGCACATGAGAGCCTTTTTCAACAACAGGGTTACACGAGTTTCGGTGTGTGCCGTTTGGCATGAAAACCGCACCTGCCATTGTCCCCCCGCGCTATGCGAAAAGTGGTCGATAGTATTTCTGAATATGAACCACTATTTTGTTGATGGCCGCATTGCTTTTGACAACTGGAAAATTCATCTGACGACACACTAGCCGTTATTTCCAAAGAGTGAAGCAGACTAAGCTAACTATTCGTTTCACAAATTGCGAAGTTTTTATTTTTTACCTCTGTCAAATTCCTTGACCACGTTGTTGGATGTGATCTACTCCTGTACGATCATTTTTTGGCTTTACAGGCTGCTATAAATATTGTGTCAATCAGTACTCTGAAATCTCTGACGCACTCACTGAGTTGACGAGAAAAGAGACACCTAACGAGGAGATTTAGGGGAAGAGCGAAAACATGGTTTTTGAAAAATTAAAGGAGCTGCCGTTCTGCTAGCCCATCTTAAATACCCCAAACTTATCACAACCTTTAGTACTGCGCATTGGTGCTTCGTGTTCAAGCGTAGCAGCCGTGCTCATGCGGGGACGTAAGAATGTGTATTAATCACTGGCTTATCAAGCCGTCGCCTGATGCCACGTGAGGCTGACGACTGAACAGTTGAGCGAGTAGGGTTAGTCACTACTTCGACTATGAAAACATTCCAATTGTTGTTTGTTCGCAAGATCATTCGATTTGCGAATTGACCAGCTACTTGTTTAGATCCATTCTGCGACGCAAGTGGAAAGTCGGGTATTGCGTCTGAGCTTAATGCTAATAGAGGAAGTCGTACTGTGAAATATAATAAAAGCAGCGAAAATGTAGACCTGGATTACATTAACCGCATGTCTGATGCACAATATTTTATTGGTGGGTTATTTTTTTCTATTTTGAAAATGCATTTCAGCACCAGAAAGCTGATGTTGCAAGTAAGGTCTATGTGCCTTTGTAAGTATGGTGGAATTGAATTTTCCTTCGATGAAAGTGGCAAAATATTGAAGCGTGAAATATTGAAGGCATTGACTTTATACGTGACTAATGGTGTTTGGACTGATGGACTGAACGACCTTCTGAAGCTGAAGTAATTGAGGTAATTATTGTGATAAACGTGAATTGCGGTGACGCTGACTCCAACAGCGTAACCATCACACTCTGAAGAAAACGAAGAGGACTGGAGATGTCTCGGGGAAAAACACCGGAGAATTAGAAATAGAAGAAGAACGAACGGGAACTTAGACGACCCTCATCAATTAGCGGCTAGATGTATTGGTGGCGTCCTCCTATAGTTTCTTCTCGTGACGTCATTACCTTGCGAACAACAAGCTGGGTGGTATTTGTTATTAGCACGGTAAGAGCTTGATATCATTGCCACTGAAACCAACGCCTCCAAAACCTTCAAATTGGAAATCCTTACAGTACTCTTATTTGTGTCGATGTGAAATCATTTGCTGTCGTCATTGTCAGCATTCGACCAATTTTGAAGGCCGACCACAGCGACGCTTTTGATCAAGCACGTCGCGCAATACGCGAGGTGTTCAACCCAACCAAGAAGACATGGCTAACCACTTCGAGGCTTCAGCCTGCAAGTGAAATAATCCACCCTGTAGTGCGACCCACCAAGCGACCCACCAGAAACCTCAACCCACCACCAGGCTTCCAGGCCTCTCCTTTGACTAACTGTAATGTTAATATTCTGTATCTACTGTTGATTTGCTTTTAATCTAAGTTATTGTTTCCTTTCTGCAAAAAAAAAAGTCTACGTCGTGTTAATTTATTTTTTTGCGACACGCACCTGCAGTTTGACACCCTTTCACTACATCTCAGATGCGGTGAGACGCTTCGTGCTCCAAGAAGGAGCCCATTTTGCTTGAAGGGGTTGTGGAAATGCCATGTTGTCACGAATGAAAAATGATGAGGTGGCGAATAACTGAGGAACTAAACGATTAATAGGGCGAAATTGCGCGAAAACAAAATAGAAAATGCTAGCGTCGCAGGGGTAGATGTCGGCGAAACCTTAGCAGATCGAGCGCTGGGGCGATGTTCCACAAACCCTCGTGTGTTTCTGGAACCTTCGGTGTAGAACTTTCGGCGTGTAGAAGATTCGCAACTCGATCAGGACGAGACTGTACTCGAGCTTACGAGAACGTCAAGTTGAAAGAATAAATATAAGAACATTCCGCTGACTGGAATGGAACCTGGACCTTCCGAGTGACAGCCGAGCGCGGTAGCTATTCAGACACGCATGCTCTCGCTCGGCGACGCGCGTGGATTACTCTATCCTTAAAGCAGGCATCATATCCATGCGCCTATGCCGGGAAATGGAAATGAATAAAAAATCAATCCAATATAATGGCAAACTATGGAGGCTTATAAAACACAGTCCCATCAAGCGTAGTACAGAAACAAAGTTCACAGTCCTATCGATCGTAGTACGGCTTGAGGCGCACTCACGTGGACGACTTAGGGTCGGGGAGGGTGGCGCACTGAAGTACGTGTTCTGTCGAGCATCACCTCGTAGTTCAGGTGCCCGAGTGGAGGAGCACGCCTTGTGGGGTCAAGTGCCCCTCTGCAGTTCTCGCTTAGATTGCGTCGTCGTGTAGGGTCCAGAACCCACAAACCGTCTCCGGGTTTGAAGCGAACGTCGATTTGACGAGGATGTGCCGAAACATTCGGCAGGTTGTTGGTGTTGAACCTGGAGTCAGGCGAGCTGGCGAACTTCGCCAGCTTGCGAGCAACAATCTGTGCGTGTTGGCTCTATCGTCAGTTGGTTGTTGCAGGGCAGCATTACGTCGACCATGGTCGTTACTTTTCGGCCATGCACCTGCTAAAACGAAATACTCCTGTTGTCCCTTGCATTGCCGTATTGTAAGCTATGTCACGTCGGGTAATTCCTCGTCCCACTTCTTGTGCTATACGTCGACTATTACATCGAAACCATGTCGGCGATGGTCTTGTTTAGCCGTTCCTTTAGCCTATTAGTCGGAGGAAGGTAGTTGGGGTTGCCTGTGATTCGCGTGGCTGAGGCAGGAGGATCTCTCTACATCAGCTGTGCCACACACGATGACCCGCGATCTGTAATCAGATCATCAGGAGCACCTTGCCGGTGTGCGATGTATTCGTGACAATAAAGTTTGCGACTTCCAGAGCAGTCCCGGACGGAAGGGCTTTCGTTTCGGCGTATCGTGTGAGATAATTTGTGGCAGCGGAATATCCCGCTGTTTCCCGGCGTGTGACGTCGGTGAAGGGCCAATCAAGCTTATTCCAACCTGCTGGAACGAAGGGGACGCGGGAGCAATCGGATGCAGAAATCCCGACGGCTTCTTCGGTGGCTGCTTCCCTCGCTGATACTTGTGGCGCGATTGAGTGTAGAGGTGAAAGGTACTTCGCTAGCCCCGGCCAGCAGTACTTTCACCATATCCTGGCGAGCGTCCTGGTGTAGTCAAGTTGCCCAGCCGTTCTCTCTCATGCCATCTTTAGAAGATTTCTTCTCAGAGGCTGGAAGGAATAACCAACAGCCACGCTGGTTGTTGTTGGCGAGAGTTCTTTTTGTACAGCACCCCTTGCCGTATAGAGAAGGAAGGGAGAGATTCGAAAGAAAGCACGGGGTACCGTACTCGCTTGTACTTCTAGATGCTCAATGAGTGCTCGCAGTTCGGGATCGTCTCGTTGGAGTGCTACCATGTCGCTCACCGCCAGATCTTCAAAGAAACACTCATCGTCGTCGTCTTCCAGTGCAGGCAGAACCGGCCTCGACGGGGGCTCATGCAGGAAGTCGGCGTCATCGTGCTTCGGCCCAACTTGTAGACCACGTTCATGTCGAACTCCTGCAGTCGGTAGGCTGCACCGGGCGAGGCGTCCCGAGTGAGTTTTTCAGTTTCACGATCCAGCAGAGTAATTGGTAGTCAGTGAGCACGCGAAAAGTACTTCCATGCAAATATCAACGGAACTTGGTTATTGCCGAGGTGACAGCATCGCACTCCTTTTCAGTCGTTGGTAGTTCCTCTCCTTATCAGACAGCGTCCGGCTCGTGTATGCGATGACTCGCTCTGCAACGTTCTGCCTTTGGACTAGTACCGCGCCAACTCCGGTGTTACTGGCGTACGTGTGGATCCCTGTTTCGGCGAACTGGTAAAAATGGCCAAGAGTGGGGGCGTCTGGAGTCTTCGTTGGACCTCATCGAATGAACGCTGGTGTTCTTCTGTCCACTCAAACCATACGGTGTCCTTCGTGAGGTGCGTCAGCGGTGTGGACAGCTTGGCAAAGCCTAGAACAAACCGTCTGTAGTAGGCACACAGTACGATGAATCTTATCACGGCCTTCTTTTCAGACTGCGGCGTAAATGCAGCCACGCCGCGAGTCTTCTCGGGGTCAAGGAGAACACCCTTGTTGTTCACGACATGGCCAAGGAACATTAGTTTACCGTAGGCGCACTCACACTATGTTGCCTTGAGTGACAGCCGTCGATCTTGATGTCTTGAAGCACGTCTCGAAGACGTTCCAGGTGTTCGTCGAAATTCCGTGAAAATACCACAACATTGCTCAGGTAGAAAAGACAGCTCTGCCGATTCGAGACCCAACAGCACAGTGTCTACAACACGCTGGAAGGTTGCTGGTGCTGTACAACGTCCAAACAGCATCACTTTGAACTCGGAGAGTGCGTCGGAGTGGCGAAGGCAGTTTTCCCGCGGCGGCGTTCTTTCGACTTCTATCTGCCAGTAGCTACCCTTGAGGTTTGTCGACGAAAAATGTCGAGAGTGGCGCAGTCGGTGTATTGTATCTTTGGTGCGGGGAGCGGATAGACGTCCCTCTTAGTCTAAGCGTTAAGTCTACTATAGTCCATGCAGCACCTCTGGGTTCCAGCCTTCTTCTTTAACAGGACGACTGGGGACGCCCATAGACCCCTTGAGAGTTGAATGATGTCGCAGTCAAGCATTTACTGAGGTTGATCTCGAATCATCTTTTTTCCTCTATGGAGACTGGGTACGGGGACTGGTGGAAAGGGCGCGCGTCGTCGTCGGCAACACAACGATATTTCGCTACTGGTGTGTGGTGAACTTTCGACGACATGGCAAAAGTCACTATATTCGGCAAGAAGATTAAGCAGTGGCCGGCGATTAGAGTCGGGATCTCGGAGTCGATGTCGAGCGGCGGTGGCGACGTGCTGTTCTGCTTTGACGATGAGGTTTCTACGGATATTTCTGTCATTACGGCTGGCGCCTGAAGCTGCTCGACGTGGCCCACGGTGGTACCCTCGTTAGGTGCTATGGCTCCTCTGGAAGGTTTGTCACGGGAACAGTTGTACGTCCTTCTTGGAGAACCGTTACGCCTCGTGTGACGCCAATTCTTTTTCCACGACAGTTGGACACTACATTTCAGAAGAGCTTCCTCTTGCATAGCTGTGTCGGTTTTGACGGTTACGGAGACATCGACCGCTGCGGCAGTTTAACGCGGTCGGTAATAATCTTATCGCGGTGGACGTCGTGTTAATCTCCATCGGCGGCAGAACAGGCTTTGGCAGGGTTAACTGGTTTTCCTCGAGGTCAATGAGACGCCATACTTGCCCGGAAAGTCCCTTCCAAGGATAAAGTCTCTCGTACAGTCTTGTAAAACGACGAACTTCACACGTCACGTCTCACCGTGGATCCCAACGCCAGCAGTCCATCCCCCACTGGTGTAATCAGATGTACCACAGCGGTTCGTATTTGAGGTCCATCTCATGGCGTCCAGACTTTTTGAAGGCGGCGATAGTAGCGTCCCACTTAATGCTGAGTAGCCTGCTTTGGTGTCCACGAGTGCCGATGCATCTTGCCCGGCGATAACAACATTTAGGTTGTTGGGCACCAGTTGCATGAGTGACGTTGCAATGCGTGGCGTCGTGAGAGTGGTAGCGCTCCGGCGTTCATGGAGGCATTTTGGCGTCTTTGGCAACGCCACCTCCAGGCGTTGCTGCACATAGTTTTGCCGACGAGATAGGGGGGGACAGGCTTTCCCTACGAGAGCAGCAGAAGTGTGAGAGATTACGCCGAGGCGAAGGCGAACAGGAACCTCGGGGTGGAGTCGGCACCGAGGACAGGATTCGTCGGAGCTACTATTTGATGCACATTGGTCGTCTCCTGCGGTGGCGCCGCGGTTGCTTCCGCGCAACACCTGGCAGGCTCATTTCTCGGCAGTGGTACACCGGAAGACGTAGTCGGCCTCGCCGCAGTGATAACAGAGCAGTCGTCTCGATTGGCCGTGCACCACACGTCCGTTTTTTTGATGTGTCGGTCGATCAGTGCAGACGAAGTGGGAATTTTCTTTACGACGTCGGAAATTCTGCGGCTCTTACTTACGTTACGGCGGTGTGGAATACCGTCGGCAGCATGTGCCGGTCTCCAGGCAACCGCAGTATAGGCCAGTGTGGGCTTTTCGGGTGATGCAACGCTGGTAGGAGCCTCCAGTTGAATCGCCCGTTGAACTTCTTCGTGTACCACTTCGGCTATCGACAGTGAAGCCGGCTGGTTGGCAGCAGGCATCAGCTTCCTGAGCTCTTCTCGGCAACTTCACGAATGACCTCGCGATTTCTCGAGAAACTGGAGCCAAGGTCTCTGCCAGACGGCGCTAGGGCAGTGAGGCCGTGTGTTTGATGGTAGTGACTGGCTCGGGCTTGCCGTGCACACTCGATGTCCATTGCCTCGGTGACAAAATCTTCGACTGCTGTTGGAGGGCTGCGGATAAGTCCGCAGCCCTCCGAGCGTCAACCACAAAGCCGGTGATGCTTTTGTTGGGGCCTTGGGTTCTCGTTGCGAAGTATGTCTGCGGCTCACTTTCGGCGGTGTTGGTTGACAATCATTGCCTTCAGCTTTATCTTGAAAACGTTTCCCGATGTCAAAGAAGATTCGTGGTTTTCGTACCAGTATATGGCAGTCCTCTCTAGCAAAAAACAGATGTTTTGCAGGCGCTTCTCGTCGGTCCAGCCATTGTAGCGGGCGACTCATTCGTACTTGGTCGATCCAATCTTCGGCGTCTTCATAGAGTTCACCGTGGAATAGAGCAGCTGTCCATTGTTCGACGGACATGTAGATGACGGTAGAAGTGGCCGGGTCTGCGACTGCTTCTTCATAGTCACCTTCTTCGGCTTGGGCTTGGTCCGACAGCAAACCGTACTCAGGAGCCTCTCCCTGGACGTGGCAGGTGGCCAGAGGTTCAGGTTCCTCGTAGAGCAGTTTCCTCGGCGGGCATAGGATCGGACTGGCAATGCAGGCTTTCGTAGGGGTACGCTGCACGCACGCGTTACCCAGCAGCTCCACCAAAATGTCACGAATGACAAATGACGAGGAGGCGGCAAGTAACTAAAGAAACCAAACGATCAATCGGACGAACTTGTGCCTCTGAGCAAGCCAGAAGAGGGTCAGCGTCGCCGGCGTCAGCAGCGGGATCTGCAAAGTGCTACGCCCGTGTCATTAGATTTATCCGTCGTCGTCATATCCTTTTCCTCTTCGCCTACCCTGAAATCTGGCACATGCATTGGCCCCAGCTATTGTGTGCATAACTTATATTTACTTCGAAATCAAAGCGAAAAAAAAATGTATGACATCTCTCTGGTATAGGTCTGCTAACGCGCACATTCGTCGGTTGTGATGCAAGACCAATATTTGTGAATATAAAATACACTTACTGAGATTTAGTAAATTCGTTTATATTTACTAAATATATTTATATTTGGTAATTATCAAAATATAAGCTAAATATAGCGCTGTTTCTGTGTCTTTTTTAGTCCAGTCTCTTTCCTTGCGCCGCTTTAATTTTTTTACGCCAAGTGTAATATCCATATTTAAAGCTTACAGTTTTTGTCTTATTTTTACGTAGTTCAACAATACTTTACGGTGAACAGTGTAATAATACACTACTATATCAGTGCCATGGTACATGCTCAAAATACTTAATAAATATTTTTTTTAATTAAGCGTGCTACCCACGCCAGAACAAATGTCACCGGGACTCAAGACGCAATAAAAGTTGAAGGGCATTGTCTAAACTGACGATTGGGAGTTTAAGAGTTTTGTCAGCTAATCAATGAGTATGTTTTAGCTTTGTTTAAAGGGTTCCGTGTGCTTTTCGTTAAAGCCCAAATAAAACGAAAAATCTTAGCCGTCAACATGTTCCACGGTTCGAGTTTTTAAAGACAAAAAAAAACGTCTTGCAGAAACACGATAATAAAAATGAAGTAATTCGCATAAGTTTTGTCGCCAGGTGTACGGATGAGAGGACGAAGGAATCTTTTCATATCCGGGTCGAACATAATGGGAGCTTATCTTGTGAAGGTCGGATCTGGAAAAGAACATGTCAGCTATCTCAGGGTGACTGCAGTTGCACCACCCTTTCCGGTTTCAAAATTGGGCCATACCATCTATGTTTTCGCAGAGAAAAAGATTTGTATTTCTCTAGCAGTGCAGTAGAAGTTACGAGTTCATAGACGTTCTTAGAGAATGGGGGAGGGATGTGAGTTTAAATTTACATAATTCCACTGCACTTACTTATACCATGACAATTGTCTGACACATTCCCGACTGTGAAGACCTCAGGATTGTCAGAAATCGAATTATTCCTTTCTAATACGCCAATTATTACACTGGTTATAATAAGTTAACGTCAGCTGTGGGGATCCTTGTCTGCTCGCTTTAGTCGAGTAAACGTCAGCGTTACCAACAGTACGGAAGCCGTCAGAATTCGGAAGCATCTGCAATCTCGCTGATACATACAACTGATAAAGCCTAATCTTTGTACAAGTGAGAGATTTTACTACTAATACTGTGCATTTTAGTTACACAAGACTACTGGAAAATGCTACTCAAAAAGAAGTTAAAGACGGCTGCCTTTACTTCGAATGTTTCTTCGAGTATTATATATACGCTCACGTATTAAAAATTGCAACATTAGAGGCACTTTTTAAATTGTTTTTGGTATTCCTCAGGTCACTCATAATTCCAAAGGTCAATCGAGGAATCCATCACGCTTGCCTCGGCTAGCAGACAATAAGCAAACGAGTTTTAGCCTCAGTTTTTGCTTGCTCTTTGCCATGCTGGCATTCCCCTGCACCAGGCTGTAGGACACACTGCCGGCCATTTTAAACCAAGTGTCCGGCTGAACGCACAATGCCAGCAAGTAATCGGCTCTACCGGAAACACCTGCGTGAGGTTTAAAAACGACATTGCAACAATTCGATGTGCGCTGAATAGACGCCCAATCTCCATCACCGTCCTTGAAACGCCAGATGTAAGCGGACCTCCATTAGTGGCTGTAGTGTCAGCGTTTTACGACGACTATATTTCTGGCCGCAGGACCCTGATGATAGACTTGTGTTTCAAAAGTGCGGTGCAGTATCAATTGGCATGTTGATGCAGGCAGCTATCCAGAAAGTTGGGGAGACTTCAGCTGACGTAGTTATGTTGTGTTCCGATTCAGCCTCCTATATTCAGATGCTTCACATGGACTTAGATCTCTTCAGCGCCAAATTCAAGGCTTTTTCTTCAAGAACCTATGCCACATGCTTATCAACGTTCGTGGGGATGGACGTAAGGATAACTCATTTAAAGCCGTTCACGAATTTGTCATGCACTTTCCATTACTGTTCAAATCGTCACGAGAGCTCCCCGAAGTTCGGTCTAGTATGCCAGACTTTGGGCATGCAGATCAATTTTATTTCGATTGTCAGTCCCTTTCGATTGCTCTCCTTCCACAAATACCTTAAAAATAGTGCTGCTATACCAGTGTTTCACGGAACAGCGTTCCTGAAACGCGTTATTTTTGTTAGGAACGAAGGAACGCCAAGGTTCCATTTTGCATCGCTTAAACTGGAACGGGAATTTGTTACATTTTTGTGGTCACGAAAAAAAGAGCGGTGCTTCCTTTTTTCGTCCAACATGTCATTTTATTTATAAAAGACGATTCACACACTTGCATTGGTTCCAACCGAGTGCAAGGGTTACTAGGTAACAGCTGCGTCGGCTCAAACAAAACGGTGTAAAAACAGGTTTCGTTGGAGCCGACGCAGCTATTAGCATATCAGCCCTGGCTCTCGGTCGGACTCAACGCTAGTGTTTGAATCGCCCGATGAGGGAAATTGTAAAAATAAAAAATCTGAAAAGCAATATATTTATGAAGAGGATGATTTTGTTATCTTTTGTAATTTATTTTAGAGTTTATTTCTGGGTCATCGCCTGGTACTGGTCAGCTGCGGGAGAGGAAGTAGACATCGATTTTTTTTCTCAGTGACCGAGACTGCGGAACAAGAGGCTAAAAAATTTAGTCTAAAAGAAAGACGCAGAAGGAAGGACGTCTCTAATCTCAGCAACTTTCTTTGCTTCCAAGTGCCCTCATACACCCAGAAATATAAGGCCGACTACAGCCACCATTAAACTTGCACAAACAAAACAAAAACAGCCTTTCCACTCTGTAAGACGAAGACCAGCGAAGCTGTACTATGTTGGGAATGTAGTAATCGCCGTCCGCAAGTCGGCAAACCAGAGTGGAAAGGCTCAAAGTCTGCCATCCTCTATGCGCGACGGTGGCAAGCAGACAACCCGCAAACCGATTGTGTGGTTGCCGCCGTCGCTTATAGATGGCGGTAGCTGTCCAGAGTTCTGTGTGATCAGGTCATTTGAGGACGGGCACGATCCTTTTTACACCTCCACGGTAAAAAAAATTAACTACAGTTAAATCAAAGAGTAGGTTATCAGACAACGAATTAACCCTGGTATCGCAAACGTTTGTCACTCAAAAGCTACAGAAAATGTAACTTTTATTGATTCTCCCCTTTTTCCTCATTTCAAACCGAATAACCAATCCGACCTTCACGAAGGACGGTTACTTTTGAAGAATAACCTTTGAAAAGCCGTGCTCTCTTCTTCACTTCCTCGTCTTCCGGACAGCAACGTCGAGTACCAACAGTTGTTAGGTTAGAAGAAGGGACTTGTAAGATTGAAACGTGTGGGATGTTGTTAAACGCTTGTGCAATGTATGGTAACCGTACAATTGGCTCGTCTGAATCGCCCATGAATATGGTTAAATGCTGAGATGTTTAAAGGTGAGTGAATTGCACGGTGCAACGCCACCACAAGTCCATCTTTGTCCTTACATAAAATAATAAAAGAGATGGCTCAAGCCAGAGTACAGGCACGCGCCTCGGAGAGCTCGGTGAGAGGATGATCTGAAGCCGCCATCAGAGGCTGAGACGCCGTTTTCTGGTCTCGCTTCTCTATCCTCACTTTAAATAACGTGGTAGTACCTCGCGGTCCCAACATATATGGTGACCAGGTCGACGACTAAGGAAAACGGCGAACCTCAAGGAGCAGCAGCGGGATCCCCGGCTTCCATCTCTTCGGTTGCAGTCCGACTTCCGCCGTACTGGGACAGAAACCCATGGGTCTGGTTCCTGCAGGCTGAGTCCCAATTTCATCTCAGTGGTCTCACGAGTCAGGAAAGCAAGTATCATCATGTCGTCTCGGCGCTGTCGCTGGCAGCAGCCGACGAAGTTTACGACATCCTTGCGCAACCCTCGGGCACAGCTTCGTAGGACCAACTGAAGGCGGCTATCCTGCAGAGAACCAAGGCATCAGATCGCTCCTGCCTCTAAACCCTTCTTTCGAAGGAAGTACTTGGCGATCGTCATCCGTCCCAGCTGGTGAGGTGGGTGACTCAGCTCCTTGCAGATCAGCGCCAGCACGATCGGCGACGCTCTGCTGCGGGAGCTATTCATTCAGCGCCTGCCAACCAACGTCCAGATGGTTTTGGCCACCGCTACGGCTCTCGACCTCAGAGGCCTCGCATCCCAAACAGACGCCGTTATGGAAGCTGCCACTCCACCCGTCGCCAGCGCTACATCGGCGGCAGAAGACGGCAGCGAAGCGATGCCTGCCTTGCCAGGCACTCCATCGTCTGACGGCAACCTCAAGCAATCTCTTGCCAGCGGTTGGAACAGAGTGTTACCGCAGCAACTCACCCGCGAGATCGTCCAGACGCTTAACAAAAAGCGCGGACGTGCAACATCTCGTTGGAGAAATGCTGACCATTCCAGCTCAGGAAATTCAGCGGACGTCTGCGTATACTCATCGCCGCTTTGGCTCAGACGCCCGGCACTGCCTTCGCCCCTCCTGGAGCAAACCGATAGAGGCAACGAATAATCAGAGCTCTACCAGGAAGTCGCCTATTATACATCGCCGACAAGACTACTGAAACCCGTTATCTCGTCGATGCTAGGGCTGAGGCAAGCGCTGTTCCTGCAAAACGCGGGATTGATCACAAACGCGCATCTGCTATCTTCGGGCTGTGAACAACTTGTCGATCCCCGTCTACAAGGAAGTGGTCCATCACCTTAAATCTTGGCCTCAGACGATTCTACTGATGGGTATTCCTGGTCGCAGACGTAAGGAACGCGATTATCGGTGCTGACTTTCTAAACACCACAGCCTCCAAAACACCACAGCCTCCTCCTAGATGTCAAGGAAAGACGTCTGCTCCACTCCACAACTCTGACTCTCCGTGCAAGCCGTCTCTACAACTGACACAGCAGGGTTCGCATCAGTCTGTTCTACAACACCGGTAGGCCATTCCGCCCTCCTCTGCGGGATTTTCCAAGAGTCACGCGAGCTCCTGACCGGACCAGACCGGTTTTGCACGATGTCCACCATCACATCGAAACAACGGGCGCACCGGTTCACTTCCGACCAAGTGGTCTCGGGCCAAAAAAACTCTGCATAGCTCGCAAAAATTTGAGCATATGCTCGAGCTTGGAATTATTCGACCTTCGTCAAGCAGCTGGGCGTCTCCTATACAGGGTGTCCAAGAAGAACAAATATCGGAGACCGTGTGGTGGCTATCACGCACTGAACAATAGCACGGTGCCCGATAGATTAAAGCCCCTCTATTCTGGGAAAAATGCGCCTTTCATAGTTGCAGAGATTCGCAAGGCACGTGCCGCGCGCCACTTCTGGGAAATTAATGGCGTCTGAAATCTAGCTCATTGGTGTGCTGTGCCACAATGATCTTCCCAAGGGCTGCGCGTTGCTCATCCCTCGTGCATCGACGCATCTTGCGCTACTTTTGAAACATAAAGGGGCTTTACGATAGATACCCCCTCCCAAACATCCAGGACTTTACTGTCAATCTCCATGGCGTCGCTGACGAGAATATTGTTAAGGCAGCCTAGGCAATGACCAGTCGAGTCGGGGTTCCATGTCAGACAATTTACTCAGCTCGTGCCGTGTGCTAACGTCATCGTCGTTAAACTAGCTAAAAAAAGAGAAAGAAAATAAAGCGAATCAGAACATAACATTTTCCCTCCCTTGTTTTTTTTTAGTTAGTGGAGTAAGGTGGAGGAATAAGCACAACACATTTTCCCCTCCTCTATTTTTAAGGGTTAAAAAAAAGAACGAAAAATGCCAAGAACAAAGAAAAAGAAATAAAGAAAAACAAAACACACACACGCACAACACAAAACACAAGTCACCGCTTTGCGCAGTTACTTCCGATCACCGAGATCCGCTGTTATGTTCAAGACAATCAGTTTCAACACTATTTTTTTCTAAATTAAGTTGCTACTTTTCAAGTAAAATGACGAAAAGAAAAGCAGTTCAGTTCATTGTGCGGCATAGTTCCCATAGAGCTCTGGT
Source organism: Ixodes ricinus (assembly GCA_037355805.1). NCBI lineage: Eukaryota > Metazoa > Arthropoda > Arachnida > Ixodida > Ixodidae > Ixodes > Ixodes ricinus. The sequence goes on from JAZHYW010069585.1 coordinate 22,530, forward strand.
GGCCGACGATCACGTCCGGAGCGCCTCAGAGGCATAGGCGATAGGATGAGCGGTCGAAAACCCCTTTCATGGTGGTGAGTCTAAGGCTGGACTGCACATAGGCGTTAGCGATCCAGTTTGTTGCTGTCCGTTCCACCTAGGCTGTTGTGGCTGCCAGTTATGGTGCCTGTGGCTGACGCTAACAGGGGAAACAGCAACTCTCGAGAACCGACTGCTCTTAGCAGGGGTAGATGTGTTTTGCCTCTGGCTCTGGTGGTTGGTCTTCGGGGCTGCTGCGAGTTTTGAGGCGTTACATACTCGACCGTCTTGCAATCGGAACGTCCACCGACATACACGCTTTATGATGCGCTGTGGTGGTCCAAAGGTCGGCTCTCCTTTGGGGACTTTTCCTGGTCGCTTCACTGAACCCAGTCTCCAACACAGAATCTCGTGGTCTTTGCTGCTTGACGCTGGTCTGTGTACATTTTAGTGTATTCCTGCCTCTGCTGTACTCGTTGACGCAATCGCTGCAGCTCCTCGAAAGGGTTTTGCAGGAACTGCGCTGACGACAGCCCGAGGATGTTGAGCCGGGTCCGTGGCTTGCGTCCGTGCAGCAGGAGGGCAGGAGATAGTCCAGTGGTGGCATGGGACGTGCTGCCCCGAATGAAAAATCCATCAATGTAACGCTGTCTGGCAGTCGATGTTTTCTAGTGGACACCTGTCTGTGCCTGATTGTACGTCAAGCACGTCTGATTGGCCAACAAGTTACTCTGACCGACAGTCAAACTCCAGTCAGACTCCGCTTGTCGGCTTTCTGATGGTTTCCTGGTGGCAGTCGGCCGCCGCGAAATGCCGTCAAGATTTCTTGGTGGCGATTCTGACTGTACATCGATTGTCTCTGACTGTACGTCAAAAAGCTTTGACGTGCAGACAGACGTACGGTCAAAGGACGTAAAGTTCGTTCGGATACCACTATTTCGTCAAATCTATGAATACGAAAAATAATCTATGCACGAGAAAACGATTTCGGAACGTGAGCCCATAAAACCGCTGATGTTAGAGATATGACAAGCAGGGCACCCGACAAACCTGATCAGAAGCCCGCCGAAACGCCGAACATGCCGAGCACGCCAAACGCGCCACTTTCTACTTTCGCCACTTTCGCTTCGCCCATAGAAGCTTCGCCGAGCTTCCATGAACGATCGCTCTCAACTCGTTTTGTTTGCGCGCTTGTGCCACCCTGTCGATCCAGCCCGGGCTCTACAATGTCTTATGTTTTAGTAGAATTTCTCCTCGACAAGACCCAGTCTGTCGTGAGTTCCGACTATAGCCTCGTTTACATGAAAGCGACTTCAGCGCATCGACTCCACTCGTTCTTCGAACGAAGCCGACGCGGCAACGTTTACATGAATGCGGACTAGAAGGTGGCGCCACGCCGTGTCAAAGCTCGAAGTTATGCAGTTCCGGCACCAGCCGCACCACGTTTTCCGGTTCGTCGCACGTGGAGGCATTTCGACGCGTTCAGTGAACGTAAAGATCGTGCCCGCTGTCTTCGGTGCTGTGGAAGAAGTTACGAGACGGAAGAAACATCAGAACCCAAGCGTTTAGTGCTCCAGGCCGGGCCGCCGGGTCACTCTGGACCAGAGGCGACGTGTGTGCGCACGCTTTGAGGACGCCTCCGCGCTTCGCCGCGCCAGACCTCGCCGATCGCGACCGGACCCCGAGTCCGAAAGGCTGCCGACCCATTGCAGTTTGGCTCGGCATCTGGATGCGCTGGTGTGCTTGGTGACAATACTTGGACAACTCGGATACCGCTTGCCCGCCGGAACTTCCCGATGCACTCAACACTGGATACTGTGCTTGTGCGTGCTGTGTGTGTGTTCCGTGCACCGTGTTTGGTGACGACACGCGCCTTGCATTGTCTGTTGCAGTGGGCGGCAGCGCTTCGAGAGTTTAGGTTCTGCGCTCGCGTCGGTCTGCCGGCCGGCGCTCGCCCGGCGGCGACGTTCGCGCTGCGGGCGCACGGATACTGACGCGCCTATCGTTGCCCTGGATGGATACCCACTGACCTCGGCTTTGAATCTTTATATAGTGCGAAGCTGCCGACCCATTGCAGTTTGGCTCGGCATCTGGATGCGCTGGTGTGCTTGGTGACAATACTTGGACAACTCGGATACCGCTTGCCCGCCGGAACTTCCCGATGCACTCAACACTGGATACTGTGCTTGTGCGTGCTGTGTGTGTGTTCCGTGCACCGTGTTTGGTGACGACGCCTGGACGACCGTGTGCGCCGCCGGAATTACCGCTGCGCTCACCACTGGACTCTACAAAAGTATTTCGTGCTATGCCCTTAGCCGTTACAACCGAGAGATCGTCGCAATTTCAGACCCAGTCCGCCTGGGTCTGAAATCGCGACGATCTCTCGGTTGTAACGGCTAAGGGCATAGCACCAAATTCTTTTGTAGAGTCCAGTGGTGAGCGCAGCGGGAATTCCGGCGGTGCACCGCCTGGGTCTAAAATTGGGGCTGGAAATGCGCGGTTTCAGGGTGGATACGAACTGGTGCCCCAATTTTGGGTCTAGGCGGAACCGGCATTTTTCATTCCGGCCTGTATCTGACATTTTCGTACGGGTCCCTTTTACCTGAAAAACGCAAATTTGGAAGGTACATTCCATCAAAGACCACCACATACGTAATTTGGGACATTCCATCAGTGGCAGTCAGACGTCATCTGATGGACCATCAGGGCACGTTCCACCAGGGCTGCTGACTGGCAGTCAGACGTCATCTGATGGACCATCAGGGCACGTTCCACCAGGGCTGCTGACTGGCAGTCAGACGTCATCTGATGGACCATCAGGGCACGTTCCACCAGGGCTGCTGACTGGCAGTCAGTGTCCCAAATTACGTATCTTGATGGAATTTTCAGTAGGGCGGTCTACCATGAAGTATTCGACGAGTGAAGAGCGGATGTTACTCGTTCATTGGTGGCACACTGAAGGAAGCCATTCAGTGAACGGCTGAAGCGTTCGACCTGCCCGTCTTACTGGGGGTAGTAAGCAGAAACCAGGTGGTGCTTCATACCGTGAGCTTGTAGAAACTTCTCGAATTCGGCCGACACAAACTGTGGCCCATTGTCACTTACGATACTGTGTGGGTACCCTTCTTTGGCGAAGATGGCTTGCAGAAAATATATCACCCTTCTCGTAGTGACATTTGGACAGAACTGGACTTCTGGCCACTTTGAAGAGTAGTCAACGAGCGTAATGACGAAGAGACAAGCTGGCTCCGCCCGCTCAAACGGACCCACAATGTCAATGCCCACCTTAGACCAAGGTCGCTGTGGCAAGGGCGCTGCCTGTAGGGGAGTCGGAGACGTCTTGGCAGTCTTGTCCGAGCTACTGCAGACCTTGCAGGCGGAGAACGCAGCGCGTACTTCTGCATTCGTTCGGGGCCACCAGTAGAGCACTCAAAGGCGTGCCTGCGTCTTCACGATGCCAGTGTGTCCTTTATGTGCTCGTGAGATTACCGCCTGACGCATAGTTGTGGGGATGACGAACTGGTCACCACGGAGCAGGAGCCCGTCGTTGACTGAGAGTGCCTCTTTCAGGTCGTAGAAAAAGGTCCCATCCGAAGATAAACTGTTCAATGGGGGCCAATCTGGAGGTTACATGGCCCATGACAGCGGTGAGCAGTGGGTCATCCGCCGTCTCCTGTTGCAGCTGTTGTTTCGTGATGCACTCGTCGTCCAGTGCGACGAAGGAGATGATCTCGTCGTCGAAGTCTATTCCCCCTCATTGATCGGCATGGGCAGGCGAGACAGGGCATCAGCTTCCCCATTCTCCGCTCCTCGCTGGTACTCCACCGTGAAGTTGTACTTCAGCAGGCGATGGGACCAACGGGTGATTCGTAGCGGGCAATGTCCTGCTCTCCCTGTGGAAAGCAGTAACACAAGCGCTTGGTGATCCGTGCGAAGAGTGAAATGACGGCCCCACAAGTAGACATGCCATTTCTCACATGCCCACAGGCATGCTATTGCTTCTTTCTCTCCAACCGAGTACCGTCGCTCCGTCGGCGTCAACGTTCTAGAGGCCAATGCGACCTTGAAGATACCGTCCTGATGGGGCTGCAGCAAGACAGCTCCGATTCCGTAGGCCGAAGCGTCTGTAGCTACGACGGTAGGGAACGCTGGGTCGAACATCTTGAGCGTCTTGCCAGACGACAGCAACGATTTCACTCGGTTGAAGCTTCGGTCCGCCTCGTCGTTCCAGATGAATGGTGTGTCCTTCCGCAGGAACCTTCGAAGAGGTTCGACTTCCGATGCCAAGCCAGGCACAAAACGGGAGTAATATTCTACCATCCCCAGAAAGGAGCGGAGTTGGGTGATGTCTGCGGGGATGGGGGCAGCGTTGAGAGCATCCACTTTCTGTTGAAGTGGTGCAATTCCTAGAGCGCTGACTTTATGGCCCAAAAACGACAGTTCCGACACTCCAAAGACGCACTGTTGTTGAGCTTAAGTCCGGCCTCCGAGATTCGCCGCAGAACTTCTAGCAGACGGTGTGTGTGCTCCTCCTTGGTTCTCCCAAAACCAACAATGTCGTCAAGGTAGACCAAAACATCTTCACAGCAGTGGAGCACCTTTGACATCATCTGCTGGAAGGCTGCTGGCGATGGTGCCAGACCAAAGCACACCACTCTTAAACCGGAAAAGGCCCTCGTGCGTGATGAACGCCGTCAGGTCTCGGCTGTCTGGGTCAAGAGGCAGTTGGTGGTAGCCGGCTGTAAGATCAAGCTTTGAAAAATGTCTTGCGCCGTGTAAGGCATTCAGTAATTCTTCTGTATGCGGAGGAGGAAAACTATCGATGACGACAGCCTTGTTGGCTTCTCGATTCGACAAGGTGCACATCGACCTGGTCGGGCCCCTTCCGACATCTCAAGGGCAACGATACATACTGACTTGTATCGACCGCTTCACAAGGTGGCCGGAAGCTATACCATTGCCGGATATGACTTCAGCCACCGTCGCCGAGACATTCATGTCCTCCTGGGTGCCGCGCTTCCGATGCCGATTAGAAATCGTCACCGACAGAGGGCGACAATTCAAATCCAACTTGTTCACCGAGTTGTCCCGAATCCTATGCATGCCGAGATCTCAGACAAATACATACGGTCCGCAGCCCAACGGCCTGATTGAGCGTTTACATCGTCACCTCAAGTCCGCGCTCATAGCCCACGCAAATCCCAGCGAGTGGGTGCAACAGCTTCCGCTCGTCTCGGTTGGGGTCCGAACGGCGCTGAAGCAAGACCTCGGCTGTGCAACTTCTGATCTCGTCTATGGGATGACCCGGCGACTACCATCGGACTTTCTCAAGGTCGATCTTACTACAAACATAAGGCCAGAAGTCTACGCCACAGTAGTGAAAGATCTCTTCTCGAACCTTCGACCAGTGCTAACGCGAAGACGCCTTATGTCTCTTAAGATTTGCACAGTGCAACGCATGTGTTCATGTGCCAAATAGTCCAACGAAAACCGCTCCAACCACACTATAGTCCATTCCATTCTTAATATGCGACGTTGTCAAAGCTACCGGCGCGAGCGCGTGGTTTTCTCTGTGGTTTTGTTCACGCGAGGACGCGTGCAAATGATCAACAAGATCACGCCTCATTCTCGCACCAGTAGCTTTCACAGCGTTGTACGCTAAGTGTGAAACAGAGTCTATATGGAACCGTTCCCGGTTCTGGAAAACAAGCCAAGTGGATTTGTTGTGCAGATCAATGGGCGACGAGACACCATCGCTCTCGAGCGTCTAAAACCAGCCAAACTGGAGCACGCACTCGTGGACCTCATCACATGTGAGACGCGCGAGGAAAGTCCGAAAACTCGAAAGAAGTCTGCTCAAGTTCAGTGGACAAACTCATGACCACAGCTAGCGTTCCAATTGTATGTTGTTCTTGTTCTTTTCGTTTTATTTAATCGCTCGTTGGGGCTCCTCGCAAAGGGAGCCCGAACGGCTCCCCTTTTCGAAGGAAATAAAAGAGATGGCTCAACGCACAGTACACGCACGCGCTTCAGAGAGCTCGTGAGAGAATGCTCTGAAGCCGCGATCACAGGCAGACACGTCGTTCCGTTGTCTCGTTTTATGTCCTCACTTTAAATAACGTGGTAGGACCTCGCGGCCCCGACAGCATCACCAATAGTACTTCAGCTTGTTTTCTACTCATGGTGTTCTTCCATCACGGAATTCAAATTCGTGTGTTGCAATTTCACGCGATAGAGAGATTAAGTTATAAAAACACATTTATTTCGATCTAAATGAATATGGTAATTAGCACAATAAAATGGTAACGCATATATAACAATATGTGTCATTTTCTCAAATTTAACGGAAAAGAGATATAACTTGTGACGGGAATCCGTTCCGAAAATCAAAAGGAACAAGGAACAAGCTTTTCGTTCATCTTGTTGAGGAACGTGTACAACCCGGTGCTATATGCACGACGTCGTGCATCTTCGCCGGAAATGGCTATACGCACGACGCAGATGGGAAACGCAGTCGTGAATGGCGAGTGTATCACTGGTGCGCGTGTTAACCCAACCTCCCTCCCCGTTTACTGCGCTTCGCAACAACCACCTTAGGATGTTTTTTTTTGTTTATTTAATTGTTAGCCTATTTGGCTGACCCGTGAACATCACTTCGCGGCACCCCTATGGCGGCACTAGCTCCGCTGCCCCTATTGCACCTACGGAAAGAGAGTCCCACATAATTTGATTCATTGACGTTTCCTCAGCAACAATTGACTCTTACTGTGATAATTGTAAAAAAGAAATGTAAATGTCGCAAAATGTTTGACAAAAGTTCTGCCTTACTTGGGATTCGATTCCAGGTCTGCCGCGTGTGAAGCGGTTACCTTAGCACAGAGCTACGCTAGAGCTATTAGAATCCGTTGTAACAATTCATTTTACACGAGTAAGACGAAATTTCGCCAAGTGCGTATAGCCATTTTTGGTCGAGGTGCGAGAAGTTATGCGTCTAGCATTACTCTAAGAAGATATCCTAGACTACTCGCGTGCCAAACTGTCATGTTTGAAAATCGACAGTACTAAAGGCAACCCAAAGAGAAGTTCAAAGTGTTTGTTTCCTCACATGACGTTCTGCACTATTTACTACTCAAGGTAAAGTTTCTTAAGACAAATGCTTTTGGTGTGCTGTGCATCATTAAGGAACTTGAAACAGAGTTCCTTAATAATTCACGAGTAAATCTGGTGTACGATGTTTACCCGATAATGGCGGTTCGTTTAAGTGCGCTGCTCAGTCAGTGGCATCACCTATCCCAGATGAGATTCACACCTGAAGTCGGAATTTGTCTAGCCGTCCTTGATGAACATGATGGCTCCAGAACTGTCGCTGGCCTTCATTACTAATACGATACCGTTACTAGAAAAATGGTCTCAAACGGTTCAAATGCACCAAGTCGGTGAATTGAAGTATAGAAACGAATCGTTTTGGTACAGCGTTTAAGTTGTAAATCAAAATGCAAAGCTTAAACTGCCCCGTCTGTTTGAAAACTATGAGCACATTTTCAAGTTTGTGTTTCTTGCGACTGCCAACATGCGCCGGCTCGCTGATGATTTTGTAAATTATCAACAGTATGTAACTGCTAACATTCTTGGTACCATGTCGTTCTGGAGACTCAATGCTATGCAATGGTCAGTCCACTCGCGTTGCGCCCTAACACTTCTGCATTGCCCGTTACACTTCTGCATTGCCCGTTTCTAGCGCTAATTTCGAACGAGCATTTTTTATGCTAAGGTTCACTAATTTAAAAGACCTTGCTGCCATCAGCCACGCAAACCTCGTTAAGTGTGCTCGTGCTTATTACAACAAGCTGTAAGCCTTGTTGAAGTGCGCTTGTGCAGAAGTGTATGGCTGATTATAATGACGTTCAGCCTTTTCTTGCTTTTAATAATAGATATTCTTCCTCTATATTCTAAAAATTCGGCACATCGAAATACAGTATGCGTCTGTGTTTTGTCCCCTCTTTGTTTATTTTTTTTAGTTAAGGGATACTAAACATTAAAATTAGAACATTTTGTGTTTTATAAAAAAAATATCTTCAGTAAACAACGCATTTTTCATTATATTTAAGCACCGAAAAACTCCCGTGCAATTTCTGCAAAACCAAACAACAATACGCAGAACCCTAGGTATATACCTCAAGAGTCATTTTGAATTTGTCCACTAGGTTTATTTTATTGTTTTTTGACGTATTCAACTGAACTTTCAAAGCTAGAATGTTGGGCTTGCTTACCTTTTAGAATTTCTTCGTCCTCGGAAATTGCTGGTCCAATAGAGAAGTAAGCAATTCATAAAATATTTAGGAGAAATACTATTTCACACTTGCACTGTGTACATCTTATCACAGTTTTACGCTAATGTTATAATATAAAATATAAAAAATACAATGCTAGAGTGCCAATGGGCATCCAAAGCTGTCATATATTAGGCAGTCGATGGAAGCCCATTGAATATAATGAATGCCACTTCTAATGAAGTGCCAACACGCTTACAATACATTCCATATAGGGATGTCATTGGCACCATATTGGAGAAATAGGAAACCATTCAAAACAAAGGGCCAATGGGCATTTAATGTTGTCAAATATTGAGCAGTCGTTGGCATCACATGGGACAAATTGGGTATCACATTCCACAAAAGGCTAATAATCTTCCAATGTTGTTTAATATTGGGCAGGCATTGGCAGCCCATTAAATACATTGCATAGTATTTGAAATAAAGTGCCACTTAACTTTCAATGTCCTTCAATATTGTCTAGTCATTGGCTCCGCATTGGAAAAATTGGAGACTATTTTAAGTTAAGTGCCAGTCGGTTTCCAATATTTTTAAATTTTTAACAGTCATTGGTACCGAACTGGATAAATTCGAAAACACTTTCAATAGAGTTCTAACTTGCTTCCATTTATGTCATATATTAGGCACTCATTGGCACCTTACTGGATAAAGTGGATACTACTTCGATTGAAGTGCGAATGGGCTTTCAATGTTGTCAAATAACGGCAGTCATTGGGACCTCATCAGATAAATTAGATACCACTTCCCATGTAAAGCTTATATGTTTCTAATATTGCCGAATAATGGAAATTTACTGGTGCTGTGCTAAATAAATTGGATATCAAGTTATAATAGGTTTCCAATCTTGGACGATATTGGAGAGTCATTACATTTCACTTAAAACATTAGATCCCAATTTCAATAAAGTTTGCATTGGATTCTAATCTTGCTTGCTATTGGGGAGTCGTCTACAATCAATTTATTAAACTATATCCCATATTCAATAAGCCATAAAATTGTCTTTTTATAATTGCACAAGATTGGTTATTCATTATATCTACTGAATCCCTATTTTGTAATTTGCTTAACATGTTGAACTATACTCGAATTTCTTGGCTAATTTTGATGACTTATTGGAATAGATTTCTAAGGTTACACAAGAATACATATTCACAGAACAACCGGAATCTCGGTGTCCTAGTTTTCTTTCAGTTATTACAATTGAAATTGTTCGAAAAATGTCAGTTAAATACCGTGTCAATATCAGACCAATATAATATGCTGCATTCAGGTTTTCCCAAAATACAATCGGGTCTCTGACTCAAACTTGAACCAGTTTGCTCTAACCTATAGATTCATTCATTCATTCATTCATTCATTTGTTTATTTTCTGTGCTCATGAACAGCTTGACGCCTTAGTAATGATGCACAACAAAATGTTCACAGGGTATGATAAACTTAGGAAAGACGTTCTATACGCCATCTTATTTTTTTCCCGGAGACTTGAGGCCTTAACACAAATCTAGCTTCGCAGTAAGTGGGTCTGAAACCCCACTCTTCAATGCAGCGCTCACGCGAGTGTGTCGCGCGAGTTGCAATGAACCTTAATATATTCACTCCAGCAGATGAATAGTTGTAATTTTCATTCGCCGATGGGGTTGAGCTAGTTCATGCTTCTTTTCTTATATAAAATTCCACAGCACGCTTTCTCGACAATGACAATATAAACGAGTTATTTTTTTTTTCAATTTCTGCGACTATGCATATTGCGCCGCGGTATCGGCTCGTGTGCAACAAAGTTTCATCAAAAGCAGGAAGCTCGCTCTAGATATGAAGGTGGAGCTTATATTTGCTTCATAACCTTCGGTGGCATTTCAGAACTGAAGACTGCAAATTCTAATCCTTGAATGGCGTAAAGGTGTGCAGTCGCACGTGCGCCCAAAGATTTGACTCATAGCCATAGAACCTTGTCAACAAGTAGGTGAAGTTACGATAAAGCGTAGATGGTGTTGAAGCTTCGGAGGGCTGTAAGAGCACGTGGCTGTTTCTTGTGTCACCCACGAGCTACGCCAATCTTGACAACGGACACCGTGCCAACAGTGCACGCACACACATTTCATATACAGTGTGAGCCAGTGTCACTAGATAAGGGAAAACTGACCTCATATAGTGTAGACGTTTGCGTACAGCCTGCTTCTTGCATGCAGTCCGTCGCGTGGCTCGTTTGCTACTGTGCGCTATTTTTTTATCCCGAACACAATATTCTCGCAATGTTTCATGTTACTTCGAAAGCGCATTGACAGTTGTCAATGTTTACCACTCAAGTCAGACACAAAGGCGCACTTTTCTCCGCACCTGATATGGTTTTTCTCAATCATTCAGTTGAAAAATGGCATATCGGCTGTTTGCTCTAAGAGAGCTGCACTCTGTACTCGGGTCGGGTCAGATCTGCGGAGCTTTTTTAAGAGCAAACCGCGAAATCACAAGACGGTGTCAAACTTTCTAACGTGTAGTAATGTAGTATTTGACCCAAAACAAGAAAACGGCGAACTAAAACGAACGCTGGAACAAATATTACGATCCGCGCCTGTGTGACTGCTTGTTAAATGGTCGTTATTAGAAAAGTGTGGATATCACAGCCTTGTCGATTTTTTCTTCGAACCCAGAGTTAGGATACTTCAACTTTGTCTGCTGGTGCAAACACGCGCAATGCCTAGCTTGTAGGCATCATGAAAATAATATATAACCGCGTGGGTAGCACGGCTATTACCCATAGTGAGGAGAAAAGAAGCGCCCCTTGCGAGCTTCTCAGTGGGAATCGACACAAATATTTATGGCGTAGCAAATCGAAAGACTATAGTCACGTATTTGTTGCTCAATATTAAAATCGCTGGCTAGAGCAGCGTGTCAAAAATTAGCTCCTTCCAATTTTTCCGAATAATTTAAAATGTTATGGTTGGGCTTGCAAATATAATGTGGCGTGCTTGTGCAGCGTTTGTTTTTGTGATTTATTTTACATAAATGTAATTTTAGTTCATTATGCTAGCTAATCTAGATAGACGTGTCAAATACTACCACATTTCAATGCTCTCGGATAATATAGAATTCCACGGCTCGGTTTGCGCTGAAAATGTGGCTTGCTTGCGTTTCAGTTTATTTATCGTGGTTTATTTTGAATAACTAATATTTTACTCGACACGGTACAAACAAGTGACGCGTTTTAGAGGGCGTGTTTCGACACGAAAGCGATTTTCATGCTTGTTGTTTTCAGGGGGGGGGGGGGGCTTAAACGTAACCCGAATCTCCTGCCCTTGGTAGACGCCCATTCGAGTGCTCGGAAAGGTATGCGAAGTCCCAAAAAGGTCAAAGGGGAAAGGAGGTGGATCACAGAATGGAAATAAGAAAAACTCTATTCTTCTCTTTCAACTTACGATGTATAGCAACGCACGCTACGAGTGATTTTAGCCAATTCAGTGCTCCAGGAGTGACACGTGACTTTACGCTTCGCGCGTCGCTGCGCCCAAACAAAAGGGCACGTAACAACCCCTAAGCTTTGGATATGGCTCTGGTAGGTCGTAGCTAACCTTCCGGTCCATCGCAAGGTAAAACGGAGTATAGCTCGGAGTCGAAGAACCCTCCACGCCTTTGAGCTAGGGCGTAACGCTGTAAAAGCTGCGTTTGAGGACGAGAAACATATTTCACGTAGGAGGGCGTCCGTCGAGTATGACCTGTGCGGAGCAATAGACCTTTTGCGAAATCTCCCAAACGCCCCGGCCCGCGCGCGAGGAATTGTGGGAGAGATTGTCCCTCGCATGGCCGCTCTGCCTTGAGATCGCATCGCCTTGTCGCTTGCCTCCTCTTAATCCTCTTTGTTTCGACTACCATTAGCTATTTTTATCTATTCCAGTGTATTTTTATTGCTTCTATGTGTTTCTATTCTTTTCTGGGCGCGATATTTCTTGTAATATATATAGTATTTGTGTCTTTATTTTGCCTTTTTCGACGGGAGTGCCGACAGGACAACACGCCGCTTCGCGCGTCGTTCCCCGGTTGAGTACTACCGTTGCTACCGATTCCTATCGCGCTGTTAGCTGTTCACTTTGGTTAATCGCGTCCGGTACAAATGCCCGATGCGCATTAAAATGAGATGCGGCACCATGAGATGCATTCTGAATCAACAATTGCAACACGAGAGTTCCGCCACGTATGCCAAATGCATTTTGCTCGATTTACTCGCACTGCAAAATATGCATTCGAGTGCCGCTAATCGACCAACATACTGCATTGTCGCTTATAGTCTGACTATGTTCTGATATTAAAACCATAGGTGGCTCTTTAGTGCAATGATATTGAAACAAATCACAAAACAATAAATCGTCTCAGTGTCTTTGAGCCAACGCTCAGGCCCATGAATCCATATTTGTCGGGTTTAAATATGGGCAGAGGTGCCCGCGATCCGACGGAGGCTAATCTGAGATTTCGGTTGCGCGTCAAAAGATCGCCAGTTAGTCAAAATAAACCCGCATTTTTTTATTTGGGCGTGTTAAGTGATTTTTGTTGGTTTGGCTTGTGAAACCCTAAGATCTGAATATTTCTTTTGTTTTACCTTTGTTCGCGCGCAGCCAACGCTACGGGCTGGTGAAGCCACTCGAAGCAGCGCCAAGAGCGCGAGGTTAAGCTGTTCGTTTTCTTTCTCTGCGTATGCGGTCAGGCTATACCAGCGTCACTAAATAAGCTACGCTTCATACACATCTTGTGCTTAAAATGATGGTTGTCTGTTAGACGAAGCTTTATCATGAAATCCTAGTGAAACGCTCTTCCGTTCTCCACAAATGTATAAACAGTTCGCGACAAAGCAAAGCCATATTATCTGAGTGAGCTTCGCTGACACCGAAACTAATGCTGAGGAAGTCGCACTTTTGAATCATGACGACCGGCAGTTGTGTTTGATTTAGTTACTAACCACCAAGATGGTGGCACCCACAACAATATCGGGGGAAAAATGCGGATACTCCAAGCGTAGCTCATTTGGTTCAGCTCACAGGCTAAACCAAGTGCGGTGGGAGATCGTTGGCCGAGTGTGCTGTGGCACCGCAGATCAGAGCACGTGGATAAATGCTCGAGCGCGAGCTCCGTTCAAAGCACGGAGTTCACGCTGCAGAACCTGCATGGACTAAATCCCCTCGATGTGTTTGCGTTGGTCTTTCAAGTAACCTCAAATGTGCCAGTGCACGAGGCCCGTCTCTCGAGCGGCCCTTGGAGGCAAATGGCGGCACAGCACTAAAATGACTGGCCCTTGAAAGCGATTGGCGGTGGGGAACCAGCCCGTGGCACGTACGTGTCTCGCGGGTTTCCACAACAATGATGGCGGTACTTGTAAAAACTCCTTTATCAAGGGGCTTTCGAAGGGACCCTGGGTTCACTCGCCCATCTGCATCCTGCCGTCGTGCGATCGTGTAGCTACATATAGACGCTTTCAAGCAGCTGTGCATGGCCGCCGCCATAGCTGTCCTTCAGTTTTGTTTCCTCTTGTTCAGTTCGCTTTCACTTCATCATTGCCACAGGAGGAGAGGTTATTGCCATTTTGGGTGCTACTGTGTCCTTCTCCCCAGCATTGGCTCTTTGTGGAGTCTCGACAACCCCTGCTTCAGTGGCTCGGCATCTCGGTAAAGCAAGAGAAGATCGACTATGGCGAGTCAATCCGGCGCGTGCTGAAAGCGTCTATACTGAGCAATGCACGTTAGAGACACCGAGCTAACAGTTGTACTGCACTTTTTATAATATTCAACGGAAAACAATGTCGCCCTACGAAACTGCTGCTCTCTTAAAAAACAACGACTTATTTTGAATGCACAGTTACATTGCATTTTCAATGTGTGTTCGCGTGTTTTCGCGTTTTTTTTGTTTTGGTGTACAAATTTGATTTTGCGGCTTTTACTTTTGATGAAACAGACTATAGTTGTCGGACTTCTGGAAAAATATTATAGACTAAAAAACAACAACAACAAAAGCAACGCATAGGCGCACTTAATAAAAAAAATAGAAATAATAGAATTCACTATAATTAGTGTTTTCAAAGGTTTGAGCGCACCAAAAATCTATAAAAAGCGAGCTCGATACGTTGAATGTTGCGCTTGTTCACTGGAAGTGTAGTTCAGGGCAGTATGATCGCGCTTGTATGTTCTGCTTCCCTCGCACGATAAAACCAAATTGTGTTACTGGTAATGTATTTAGTGAAACAAAGCGTACCTTCTGTATATGTGCAATGCCTTCAGTTTTTGCGTGACTGCCCAGGTAGCAACCGAGGTTCTGGGCCCAAACTTGGCTTTCGTCTCGGGAGTTTAGGGCATTGCAAAGCCCGAAGAAGCCAAAGTAGAGCTGCCGGGACCCTGGCCTCCGCCCCGGCAACAGTCACGGGTATTTTGGCTCTAACCTGCCAAAGAGGTGCCAAATTTAGGGCTCTCCTACTGCCTGTTAGTTTGGCTGTCATCTGGCATCTTTGCGCCTCAAATAGCCTAACAAACGCCAGAGCGGATTAGGCTTACTGCCCGGTAAAGTTCGGCAGATATTTGGTGCATTTTGGGCCAAAATCGCCAAACTTATGCCAAAGTTAGGCTTCACTTCTTGATAGTTCGGCTGTCATCCTGGCACCTATCGGGCCAAAATTGCCACAGATGTGCCAGAGTTAGGCTTCGCTACCTTGTAGTTCGGCTGCCATCTGGCACACTATCGGGCCCAAGTCGCCAAACAAGTGCCAAAGTTAGGCTTCGCTTCCCACGATAGTTCGCTGTCATCTGGCAGCTACGGGCCAAAGTCGCCAAACAAGTGCCAAAGTTAGGCTTCAGCTCTCCAGTAGTTGGGCTGTCATCTGGCTTGCTACGGGCCAAAGTTGCCAAACAAGTGCCAAAGTTAGGCTTCGATTCCCGATGGTTCGGCTGTCATCTGGCAGCTACGGGCCAAAAGTCGCCAAAACAAGTGCCAAAGTTAGGCTTCGCCTTCCGATAGTTTGGCTGCCATCTCGCTGCTACGGGCCCAAGTCGCCAAACAAGTGCCAACGTTAGGCTTCGATTCCCGATAGTTCGGCTGTCATCTGGCAGCTATGGGCCAAAGTCGCCAAACAAGTGCCAAAGTCAGGCTTAGCTTCCGATTGTTCGGCTGATCATCTGGCTGCTACGGGCCAAAGTTGCCAAACAAGTGCCAAAGTTAGGCTTCGGCTTCCTGATAGCCTCGGCTGTCATCTGGCAGCTACGGGCCAAAAGTCGCCAAACAAGTGCCAAAGTTAGGCTTCGCTTCCCGATAGTTGGGCTGTCATCTGGCAGCTACGGGCCCAAGTCGCCAAACTAAGTGCCAAAGTTAGGCTTCGCTTCCCGATAGTTCGGCTGTCATCTGGCAGCTTTACGGGCCAAAGTCGCCAAACAAGTGCCGAGTTAGGCTTCGCTTCCCGATAGCTGCTGTCATCTGGCTGTTACTGGGCCAAAATTGCCAAACAAGTGCCAACGTATAGGCTTCGATTCCCGATAGCTTCGCTGTCATCTGGCAGCTACGGGCCAAAAGTCGCCAAACAAGTGCCAAAGTTAGGCTTAGCTTCCACGATAGTTTGGCTGTCATCTGGCAGCTACGGGCCCAAGTCGCCAAACTAAGTGCCAAAGTTAGGCTTCGCTTCCTGATGTTCGGCTGTCATCTGGCAGCTACGGCCAAAGTCGCCAAACAAGTGCCAAAGTTAGGCTTCGCTTCCCGATAGTTGGGCTGTCATCTGTCACTATGGGCCAAAGTTGCCAAACAAGTGCCAACGTGAGGCTTCGGTTCCCGATGGTTCGGCTGTCATCTGGCAGCTACGGGCCAAAGTTCGCCAAACAAGTGCCAAAGTTAGGCTTCGCTTCCGATAGTTGAGGCTGTCATCTGGCAGCTACGGGCCAAAGTTGCCAAACAAGTGCCAACGTTAGGCTTCGCTTCCCGATAGTTCGGCTGTCATCTGGCAGCTACGGGCCAAAGTCGCCAAACAAGTGCCAAAGTTAGGCTTGCGCTTCCCGATAGTTCGGCTGTCATCTGGCTGCTACGGGCCAAAGTCGCCAAACTAAGTGCCAAAGTTAGGCTTCGGCTTCCCGATAGTTCGGCTGTCATCTGGCAGCTACGGGCCAAAGTCGCCAAACAAGTGCCAAAGTTAGGCTTCGCGTCCCGATAGTTGGGCTGTCATCTGGCTGCTTCGGCCCAAGTCGCCAAACAAGTGCCAGCGTTAGGCTTTCAAGCTGCCCGGTAGTTTCGGCTGTCGGTCTGGCGTCTTTGGGCATAAGTCGCCCCACAAGTGCCAAAGTCAGGCTTCGCTTCCCGTTAGCTGGGCCGATCATCTCTGCCTGCTATATGGGCCAAAGTCGCCAAACAAAAGTGCCAACGGTGAGGCTTCGGTTCCCGATAGTCTCGGCTAAGCCAGTCCGGCAGCCACGGGCCAAAGTCGCCATGACGAGTGCCAAAGTTAGGCTTACCGCCTTCCCGATAGTTGGGCTGTCATCTGGCTGCCTCCGGGCCCAAGTCGCCAAACAAGTGCCAGGTTAGCTTCACTGCCTGGTAGTTCACTGTTATCTGGCATCTCTGGGTACAACGCCTCACAAACGCCAGTCAGGCTTACTCCCAGTTCCAGTTGCTCTGCTGACGTCTGGCAGCTACGGGCCAAAGTCGCCAAACAAGTGCCGTTGGCTGCGGAGGCTTCGCTTCCCGATAGCTGGGCTGTCATCTCGCACGCCACGGGCCAAAGTCGCCAAACAGATGTGCCAACGTTAGGCTTACGGTGCCTTCGATGTTTCGGCTGTCGTCTGGCAGCTACGGGCCAAAGTCGCCAAACAAGTGCTGTAGCTAGGCTTCGCTTGCCTCGACAGTTGGGCTGCCATCTCGCTGCTACGGGCCAGAGTTGCCAAACAAGTGCGCCACGTTAGGCTTCGTGTTCTCCGATAGTTTCGGCTGTCGTCTGGCCGCTACGGGCCGCCAGTCGCCAAACAAGGTGCCAAAGTTAGGCATTCGCTTTCCCCGATGAAGCCGGGCTGTCATCTCGCTGCTACGGGCCCAAGTCGCCAAACTAAGTGCCAACGTTAGGCTGCGGTTCCCGATAGTTTCGGCTGTCGTCTGGCCGCTGACGGGCCACAGTTACGCCAAACAAGTGCCAAAGTTAGGCTTCGCTTCCCGATAGTTGGGCCGTCATCTCGCGTGCTACGGGCCAAAGTTGCCAAACAAGTGCCAACGTTAGGCTTCGGTTCCCGACAGTTTCGGCTGTCGTCCGGCTGCTACGGGCCAAAGTCGCCAAACAAGTGCCAAGGTTAGGGCTTCGCTTCCCGATAGTTGGGCTGTCATCTCGCTGCTACGGGCCAAAAGTTGCCAACATCATGCCAAAGTTAGGCTTGCTTCCCGATGTCTGGCTATCTCGCTACGGGCCAAAGTTACAAACATACAGAACTAGGCTTAGTGCCTTGGAGTTCGGCTTTCGATGAGATATTTGATGTACGCGGGTGTGAGTCGCGGGTGGTCTTCATCTTAATTAAATAGAAATCTCGCGCTTTATTCCGCTGGCCACTTTATCTTTATTTTGGGTGTCTTCTTGATTTCTCCAGTCCGGAGGTGGGCTGAATGTTTTGGCGCGGCTGGACCAGGCTTTGCAAACGCAAATTGTGCCGGATGTTGCACTCGCGCGTAGGTACACACGCAAATATCGGGACGGGCCGGGAGACTGGTCTGGACATTAAGGCGCGTTCACATCCGCAGCGATGCGATCTAGTCGCGCGATAACTTTCATTGCAAAAGCGACCATCGCGGGCAAAAAGCGACGCGATTTGAGCAAGTCGCTTCCTGACCCGACTTTTTGCGATGCGATTCGAGTCGGGGAGAGGCTGAGCCAACCAACGGCGTTCGAGCGCGAGAGTTTTTAAAAAGCGACCTGCCAACGAAGGCGTATAAGCGACTCGCCCATCGCGCACGCCAGAGTGACCATCCACTTTTTTTTTTTTTTGCGATGCGATTTAGTCGCATCGTGAGCAATACGTAACGGAACGAAGCAATAT